>PVKA01010835.1:0-62991 GCA_004027165.1 Ctenomys sociabilis
CATTTTGGCCCTAGCCTTTCAAGGTCAGCGAAGACTCAGGACATAGGAGAACCTGTACTGCAACATCATGAAACTCAGGTGAGCTCCAAATTTTCTGAACAAGGAGATTATGGAGCCACAGAGGAAAGAGATTGAAGTTCTAAAGTGTGCCTGGGGAGAGTCACATGAAGAGAAAACTTTCTCTCAAGCTCTCATAGAGAGCAATCTGGTCAAGCATTGGCCATGACTCATCCACATGGATGACACAGACAAAGGAACTACAGAATAATGTACAGGACTACAAGATAAACCCTTAGAGGACTTCAATGACCACATAGGAAATAGGAAATATAAAGTTCATGTGTTGGTATATAAGTTTTGATCTATCTAGGTCTAACCATCCAGCAGAAAAGTATAAAAATGAAGTATACATTGTGAGCCCATAATATTAAGCTGAGCTGTAAATGGATATGGTTGACAATTTCTTTGCATAACTCACTATGCAGAATGCTGAAGGATAATTCTTGCAGAGAGGCAGCAGATGTGCTGAGATGCTGGAATGGCTGGCCTCATCTGTTAGTTTCCCAACACTGCCTGCTGGCTGTTCTCTTCTGCTATAGTTTGTGTATTTTGTGACTCCTAGAGGACAACTTGGTCTGAACAACTTTGCCTGAACATAGCATTTTGAACACTCAATCTAGAACAGAAGCTTCTGCCTCATTATCTAATATCATAAGTCTCTTTCTCAAAACATTGATAATGAAAGTGAAATGACCGACATTATGGGTAAAAAACAATGAATATTCTATTAATTTTACCAAGTCAAAGGGAAAGAAAAACAACTTCTGGAGTGGCTTGCAGTAACAGGGATACTTCCTAAAGGTTCAAATTTACCATCTTTGAAAATTTTTATGATAATTTACCTTATTCTCAGAGCTCAACAGTGATGGCATACTACAGTGGATTAAATTCTGATTTCTGGACTCTGAAAGCAAACTGGATCATATGCAGTTCAGTCTACTCATATATAATGAAAATTTCTCAAATAACAAAAATTTGAATAGAATAGTAGAGAAGAGATAAAAATCAAGAGGAAGTCATCCAAGGCCAGAAGTGCAACTGTAAGATGCTGACACAACTAACTCTCTGCCTTTTGTACGTTTCAGCCACAGGTCCACTGGGACTGTCATGGTCTTCAGACAATGAATCACATTACTCACCTCATGTGTCTTTTTAACAGTCCTTCAAGAAGATCAAGGTGGCCAGGACAACCTTCAGTTCTGGATTTTACCCTTTTAATACAACTACGTACCTTCAGGTTTTGGTTGGCTCTTTTTATCATTCTGAAAACCTTCCATGAAACTTTTGGAACATAAAAGAATCCCCCAGACCTCCTCTTAATTTTCTGAATGTCTCCATTATCTCCCGACTCTAGCAGAAATCTAGAGTGCGAGGGCTTCCCCTCTGCACCCTTAGCTTAGCTATGTCTCTGATCTGCAGTGACCTCCTCTTTGATTCCTCCTTTAGACGTCTGCTTCAGAATGCCTCTTAGTGAAGTCATCTGCAGATGAGGACAGCCCTGCATGTCTTCCTCCACAAATGAAGGCCCAAATTTTTAGTATTACCCATTGGACTGGGTGTGTGTTCTCAAATTCATTTCCTTGTTGACTGCTAACATTATTTTACATCAATCAGATGGCTATTCACACACTTCCTTGTTGAATAACCATCCAGCACTTCAACATTTATCTAACTTTTTCCAAATTTTAAAATTTTATGTATTCAGTTGTTCTATGGTAGTTATTAGTTTCTCTCCTTTTAGATATTTTTATTCAATTATAATTCATGTAAATAAGCTACATGCAAAGTGTAGAGTTTTAAATATCTATCTGTATCTAAATATAGATAGATGTCCATGAATGAACCCATCATAACAATCAAATCAGTGAATATACTCATAAACCCCAAAAGTTTCCTCTTCTAATTCTGTAATTCTTTGTCTGTCTCTCCCTGTCCCTTTCTATCTGTCTCTGTCTCTGGTCTTTGTCTCTCAGCTCCTTTGTCTCAGTCTCTCTCTGTCTCTATCTCTCTCATTTCCTAAACTCTAATCATGTGTCCCTCATCCTAATATTAAAGATGGAACAGTTATTATTATAGATTATTTTTCATTTTCTAAAATTTTATATGAATTAAATCACTGAGTTCTCTTTTTATCTGGCTTCATACTCATTTTAAATTTTATTCAGATTATACCACTAGCACAGATGCATGGTTACCTGTGTTTATCCATTCCCCTAGTGATATAGTTTTACTTCTTTTATGATGTGGATGCCTTTATGGTACTTAATATGCCGGGTGTTTCTCTAAGACATTATTAGATACAAATGATAAGTACAAGCATCCTTTGTCCTGATTTTGTGAAGGAAGCATCATTTTTCACCATTAAGTATGATGATATTTTTGTAGAAGCCTATAACCACACTGAAGAAGTTCCTATTTATTTTGAGTATGATGATAATTATTAAGAGTTGATGTTATATTTTTAAAAGCAAACATTTGTGTCATCTGGGAAATTTTCTTTAGAACTATTGCCCCTTTGTTCATAAAGGAAATTAGTCTGGAGATTTCTGTGGTTGCAATAATTTTATCTGGCTTGGTATCTAGGTAATTCTGGTCTCACAGAATGATTTTGAAATATTCCCTTTTTCCATTTTTGCATAGAATTGATACTTCTCCCACAGACATGAGGTAAAGAACCATTGAAGCCTTCTGTGCTTTGCTATTACATCTCATATTTAATTTTGACCAATAATAGTATGTCACTTTTAATTAAACACTTTATTTTGAAATAATTGTAGGTTCCCATAAAGGTGAAAGAATTAACATAGAAACATTGTATATTCTAGTCAGTTTCTCCTAATTACAACATTGTGTAAGCACCACAGATTAAGACTGCAACCAGACTATTGATTTGATAGAATATTGATATTAATGTTCTGAGCCAAATTCAGAAAATTTCCTGATAGAAGTCCATTCCCTCTTGGGGACATCCACTGAGGTCAAAAAGCCAGGGACCTTGTTGTTGCCAGAGAGGGATTCAGCCATCAGCTCTCCACTAAGAATTCTCTGACATTACCCTGGCACCTCACTGAAGCCTAGAGGAGAAAGAATCCCAGGCTTCCTTTTTCCTGAGGTAGAGCAGGACAGAAGAGGTAAAGGCATTCTGTCCAGCCAGGCTGCACTTTATTTTTGAGAATTTTAGTCTGTTCCAAGGAGTGTTTCAGTTTCCTTAGTAACAGATCCAAAAGGAAACAGGTCATTCACCCACATTCCTTGTGTCTCTGAATCCCTAACCATTCTGTCATCTTTCATTTTTCTAGAATGCTCTTATGTTTGTTTTATATATAGTATCTTGAGCTTTTGTTATATTTAGTAGCCAAAAAATGCAGCATATATGCTGAATCTTTCCAAAAGAAGAGGCCCTCGAGGAAGTTTCAAGTATGAATTTAATATCTTGAATATAGACAGTACTGTTCAGATTGTCTATTTCTTCTTGAATGAGCTTTGCTAGCTCGTATGTTACATATTGTATTTCTTTCATGGATATCATTATTTTATCCAAGTTGTCAAAGTTGTCAAAATTGTTGACATAACATTAATAATAGTATTGCCTTATTTTGTTTTTAATTTGCAGAGAATTTGTAATGATATAATAAATTCTCCTCTCACACTTACATATAATTAGGATTTGGGCACAGGGGTTTCATGATGTACTGCCTCTCCTAGCCTTTTGTATTTTTTTTGAGACAAGATTCTGATAAGCCATTAAGTTTTTTAGGTTGTTTGAGTTTGGAACATTCCTGCCTTGGCGTTCCGGAGTACTGAGATAACAGGCACGTACTACCATGTTCAGCTCTCTCACTCGTGATATTTAAAATTTCTACTTTTTGTAAGCCTTCTCAAAAACTAGTTTGATTGACTTTCTCTGTTTTCTGAATCGTATTTCATTGATCTCTATTCTCGTATTTGCTTTAGATAACTTGATCTTGTTTATTCTAACTTTTCTAAATATTTAGAGCGTATATCTGAGATAGGCATATAGTACTATATATTTCTAAAAACTAGTAGGCCTCACAAATTCTATTATGTTGTGTTTTCATTTTTCTGTAGTTCAATGAATACTTTGAGTTTTCTTTCCTGATTTTATCACTGATCCTCTTGTTACTCAGAATGGTAGTCTCTAGTTTCCCAATGTTTTGATCTACATTTTGGATCTTTTGCTACTGATTTCTAATTTAATTCTAATATGCCAGAGGAAGAATTTATATAAACTGAATTATCTTAGGGCCCAGGGATAAGTGTAAGCAGCACAGTGCCTGCCTGGCAACTGTAAGGTTCTGAGTTCAATTCCTGGTGCCAAAAAAAAAGAAAAAATTATTTTAAATTTATTGGGGCCAGGGAAATGGCTCTGTAGAATAAGTGCTTCCCTTACAAGCACAAAGGCCCAAATTCAATCTCCGGTTCTGTAAAAAAATAAAAAAATAAAAATAAAAATAAATAAATAAATTTGTTGAGACCTTTTTGTGGTTAGAAATAAAGTCCATTTCAATAACTGTTCCATGAAAAAAATACGTTTTTTTTTTTTTTTTTTTGGCTATTGGGTGATGTGCTACAGAAACATAAATTATATCTATGCTGGTTTACAGTGACAGTTTTCTGCAGTTAATTCTATTTTATAAATTTTTATGAAGAGAATTAAAATAATTGATTATACTTATGGACTTACTTTTTCTTGTATTTTATCAGACTTTTATTTCACCTATTCTTCTATTCTTTTTCTTTCACAAATACAGTAGAGTTGCTATGTCTTCTTTATGACACCCAGTTTAGTATGAAATAGTCTTTTCAAGCCCCTGCGATAGTATCTCCTCTGCCATCAGTGGCTGCTGGCTAATAGTACGGTGTACAGCCACTATAGGTTTATTATGACTAATGTATGCATGGCAGATCCTTTATTACTTATATGCTTTTCATCTATATACTTTTAACTTATACGTGACCTGATGTGTAAAACATGGTTGATGCAGAAAGTAAAAATATGTGGTCTTTTTTAATCTAATAAAGCCACGTCAGCCTTTAATTGTGGTCATTTTTACTTTTGGATCACTGGATACTAGTAGATTTTAAACTATCATTTTTTTGTACTATTCATTCTTTTTTTTTTTTTGTCTTTTTGAGACAGGGTCTCACTATGCAGTTCAGGCTGGCCTTAAGCTCACTTTGTAGCTCAGGCTGGTCTCGAACTCACAACAATCCTCCTGCCTCAGCCTCCCGAGTACTTGGGATTACAGGCATGCGCCACCACGCCCGACTTATTCATTCTTCACATACTTTGTTTTGCATTATTTTCTTCTGTCTACATTTACATTTTATTATTCTATTTGTTTTCTTTGTTTATGATTTCATTTTCTTTGTTTGGCTAATTATCTCTTATTTTTAGCAGCTGTTTTAGATTTTATGAAATGTATTTTTGGCATATCACACCCTATCTTAATATGTTTTATTACTTCATCATAGTATAAAGAGCCTTGTAATAATATACATCCTTTTCCAACTTCTGTGCTGATTTTATATCTTTTTTAATGTATTCAGTAAGGGTCGAGGGTCTCACTACATAGATCGGAGTTGTAGCGTTTCTTCTGTCTTCAGCTCCCCAAATGCTGAGATTACAGGCGAATGCCACCACCAATCTCTGTCACGGTCTCGTCGTGCCTCGTGGGATAGACCAGCACAGCAAGTCAGGGACTGAACCCCAGCTGCTGCGCTCTGCCTAAGCAGGCGCTTTAGTAAACACCTTGATTTCATATCTTTTAATAAACATATATCAACTGCATGATTATTTTGCTTTAGCTACCAATTATCTTTTAAGACAATTTAAATTATTAGGAAATAATACCCTTTTTAATTTTTTTTTTTATTTAGGAAGTAATAATCTCTACCTACCACTACAATTATCCTTTGTAGTTTTTCTGTGCTATCTACATTTTTCTTTAGAAATGAGAATAAGTCTTTCCTTGAAAGATGTTGACTTTTACTATAGAATAAATTTTCTCAACAAATATTTGGAAATATTTTAGGATGCATAGATTTCTACATTGAGGATTTTTTTCTATTAGAGCTTTATTTGGTGCTAGATGGCCTTCTTATTTGTACTTTTCCTAAAGAGAAAGGCTCTATCAGTATTTTCATTCTTATAATGTCTTTTCAGCCCATTAAAAATATGTTCTTTTAGCATTTATTAAGAACAACTAGATTGTTTCCTGATTCTGTCTTTTTTGGATATCTTATACTTAAGCTTACTAAACTCTTTAGCCTAAGGTTTACAGTTGACTCAAATTTGGGAAATGTTGATCACTTATACCTAGAAATGTACTTGAACCCACAAAGGTCTCTGTTTATTATTTTATTTCTGTATTTTATGTAGATAATTTTTATTTTATATATATATATATATATTTATTTATTTATTTTATTTATTTATTTAAAACATTTGATTGGTGGTAGTTTGGGGAATTCAATCCAGGGGTACACTGCAACTGTTCTATAACCCCAATACTATTTATGTATTTTTCTATTTATTTGTTCATGTAATTATTTTGTTTTTGATTTTGAAATAATGTCTAAGCCTCCCAGGCAGGACTCTTAACTTTCAGTCATTTATATGATCACAGCTGAATAGAATTTGCATATTTGCATGGACCTTCCTCCTGGAAATGTACTTACATTCTTCATAGCTCTAGAAAACTATCAAAGAAGTGCTCATTTTACTATTAATTATTTTAAATAATGATATAAGATCTTTTATGAACTATATCCTAGACTGAGGCCAACAGCATATGAAAAAAAAAAAAAATAGCATCAAGGTATTCAACCCAAGGGCCAGGGAGATGGCTCAGTAGACTAAGTGCTTCCCTGGCAAGCACAAGGACCTGAGTTCAATCCTTCATTTCAAAAAAACAGGTGATCAACCCAAAGTATTAAGGTAGTTTATATGGAAGGGCTGTAGCATGTCTTGGATACAGACAGCAAAGGAACAGTCAGCATGTTTATATAAAATTCAAGGAGTTTGTCTCAGTGTAGAAATGCAGCTGTGGCCAGGGCTAGTTTTTACATAGTTGATCATTCAGTATTTTGGCCAAGATACCACACCCATTGATCATTGTCAAAATCTGCCTATAAAAGGGCTGGCCAAATAGCTCAGTAGATTAAACCACCTGCAAGGCAGACACAGGGGCTGGGGATTCAATCCCCAGGTCTGTAGTGCCAGCCCTGCCCCTGGGGCACACTGAGATGGCTACTGAGACTGGGTATGGTGTTATACACCTGTAACCCCAGCTTTTGGGAGGATGTAAATAGGAGAATCTCCATGAGTCTGATTTAGTAGTGAGGCCCTGTACACCCTGTAGACCCTTCAGAAATGCAGAAAAAAATACAGAAAAAGAAAAGCTGCCTAAATGCTTCAGCTTAGTTCAAGTGACCCAAAGCATAATGGGTCAAAGGGGGCACACACCATCATCAAAGCCTACAGGAAAGACTTCCCAGGTGAGACAAGAGTCTATGGCTGACCATGTAGGAAGGATTGAATCTAGGTGTGAACAGGTCTACACATGGGTATGTGTTCTCCACACAGAGCTGTCTTATAGATATTGTCAATATCTTTAGCTTTGGCTGAAGTGTGGCTGTGGACTTTTCTATCATCACAAAATCTTAAGAACAAGCAACTTATTGATCAAGGAATTGATCAGGGAAAGAGCAGATTTAGTTGGTGATCACCTAGAAGTCACTTTCAAGTATTCAAACCTCATTAGGAACCCTATCATACAATCAGTTTCTAATTCCAAGGGCAAGAGCCCTAACCACAGTGTTTGAAGGTTACTCAGGAAGGAAAAGTACATAAAAGATTCCAAAACCAGAAGTGCCTTCGGTGCTCAGAGTGCTATGCTTCCTGCCTATCAGACTCCAACTGAAGTGGTTATGATGGATGGGTCAGTGTGAATGTGCAATGGAGAACAGCAGTGAGGCCTCTGCCTCATCCCTGTGATGAGGGACAGATACATCATGTCTTCTTTTCAGGCCAAAGACTAGCTGGGCTCACCTTCCCCTTGTTGGACACATGGTGTGTGCATTCCTGCCTAGATCTTAGGACAAGTAAAAACCCTCTGATAATTTCAAGACCTTCTCTGAAATTGCTAAGTTAGGCATTCTGTACATCAGGACACAGCCGATGTAGGACCCCTGGTTAGAAGAGCTTAAATGCTGAGCAATATGTGAGCATCGCCCAAAGAATACATACATACCAGGTGCTCTGACTGTGTAGTTTGCCCCATTTCCTGACACTTGTGTTCTTCTATCTTCTCATGGAGATGCAAAGGTGGCTCCAGTTTCAGTGGGAACAGTCACACTGGCAAACATGGCAGCTGGCAAGGATCAAGCCAGGGTATGCACTAACAATCCAATGCCACCAGGATGCCAAAGTGGGTGGGTTTGGGAAACATGATCCTCAAAGCAGTATGTAGGACAGGTACAGAGATGGCCTTCACAGCCTGATGGGCACACGCACATCCCACCAGGCGACATGGCTTTTCTTCTGTTGGACCTTTCAAATATGAGAACAGTCTGGATCAAATATTCTTCACCAATTTCAGATATATTAAAACACAAAGATTTCTTTGCAGAGGCAGAGAGAGATGCCATGGACTTCAATGGGGTGGAAAAACATAAAGATTTCTGAAGGTAGAGAAATATCTTCCTGCAGCTACTGAGGAGGCAAAGGCAGGGTTGAAATTTCAATCTCAGCCTGACAACTTAAGAGTCTGTGTCAAAAATTAAGAACTGGAAAAAGTATCTCAGGGGTAAATATTTGCTTAGAATACACTACACCATACTCAATTCACACTATGGGAAAACATTTATAAAAGAGTTCCATAGGCTAGCAGTACTAGTAAAGTTACAGCCAATCCAAGTGACCTCAAATAGTGACCTTTCCTATTTGGACCTTCTTTAAATCTGAAAACAAATATTACCAGATATTTCAGTAACAGAGGTCAAAGACCATCTTTGAAAAGTGTAGCACTCTTTATAGGACTGCTTGCTTGGGCACATGACCAGCAAGTGGGAGAACTGTCTCTGAATGATATGTAGTGACATCAAGTTGGGTGTGTTCAGTGTGGACCACTTTGAATTACGCATGCTATGCAGAACTTATTACCTTCTTTGTCAAACAGGCTTTTAACATTTGGCCCTAGCCCTTCAAGATTAGTGAGGACTCAGGACATGAGAGAACCTGTGCTGTGACATTCTATAACTCAGTGGTGTCTGATCAAGGAGATTATGGGGCCACAGAGGAAAGTAATCGATGATATATAGTGTGCCTAAGGAAAGTCATTTAGAGAGAAAAAATTCTCTCAGGCTATCAGACAGCAAATTGGTCAAGCAATGGC
Source organism: Ctenomys sociabilis (assembly GCA_004027165.1). Classification (NCBI taxonomy): domain Eukaryota; kingdom Metazoa; phylum Chordata; class Mammalia; order Rodentia; family Ctenomyidae; genus Ctenomys; species Ctenomys sociabilis. Next base: position 9,480 of record PVKA01010835.1, read on the forward strand.
CATGACTTATCCAGATGGCTGATACTGACAAAAGATCTACAAACTGTTGTATATGGTTTCAGGGTAAATCCTGAGGGGATTTGATTGACTTTGTCAGATACAAGTTACATTTTTAGCTATATAGGTCTTGCTTTATCTTTGTCTTAACAATCCAGCAGAAAAGTATGACCACAAAGTATAAAAGTAAAGCCATATTAATATACTGGCTGGGAAAGGCTCAAGTCAACAACTTCTGACAATTGCCAGTTCTGTTGATAACCCACCACCATTGGGGACTATTGGACTACATTGGGTTATTTTGCTGAATACAAATACCTGCGATCTTTAGACTGGCTTCAAGTATGTAAAGGTCCTTTAAAGACTTCTCCAAATACAGCTTCTCTAACTGAAGTAGAACACCTATTTCTAACAAAACAAAACCAAAAAGAGGGATATAAATAAAGGACCATTTTGTAGTTATATAATATATATTATATATGTATATATATTGTATAGTTAGAATAGATATATAGTTTATATATAGTTCTATTAAATATATATATTTAATAGAATAGATATATAGTTATTTTCTCTAAGTTCAATGGGTAGAAAGGTTTTTACTAATATTGTTTAGACAAGATATCATGTCTATATCTTGTACTCTGAATAACTACTATGAACACAATATGCAATGTATTAATTATTGTAACTGTGATACTAACCTGTTTTATACTATTTTATCTATTTTTCTCATTAAAATGAATATAAAATAAAAATAATTTTAAAAAACACAGGTTTTTAACATTTGGCTTAGTTTTAGGGATTTTGTACACAATCCTATCTCAAAGACTTTAGCTTCAATTCTTCCATTTTTAACTATGTTTCCTTTATTCAAAGTGTCTTATCAATGAAGAAACATCTAAACAGCAAATTCAATGAAAAAGTGAGGGCTTTTATAAAATTTGTAACTCTTTATGATTCAAATACTGGATTAGAAATTTAATTTTCCTCAGATCAAGTCACACTGGTAGTGGTTCTTTAAACTTAATTCAGTCTGCCCCTAAGCCCCATTCCAGCAGAGCAGACCATGGGGCCTGAAAAAGCATTCTAGGTCTAACCACACCCGTGGGCAAAGAGCATGACAGAGATTTGGGGTTTATACAGAAGTTTTAATTATGAAGAACTTGAAGGCAGTCACGTTGACGCATAGCATGAGACATGGGAAGACAGGGATGTCTGCTGACTGCATCCTCCCACTCAGTTTACCTGCCCTTCTTCAGCCTCTGCCTCCACAGATTCCACACCTACCTCTTCATAATCCTTCTCCAATGCTGCCAGGTCCTCTCAGGCCTCAGAGAACTCCCCTTGCTCCATCCTTCTCCTACATACCCGGGCAAAAAGGCACACTTGGCAAACATAAGATCAAGCTTGTGATCTAGGTGGGCCCAAGCCTCAGAGATGGCAGTGGTGTTGCTCAACATGCACGTGTCCTGCTGCACCTCGGCCAGATCTCCCCTGGGACTACAGTGGGGGCTGGTAGTTAATGCCTACCTATCAGAGGCGAGAAACACAAAATGAACATTATATTGGTTTTATAAATGACAGTTTACTGAAATAATACCCTGTATAAACTAGTACTACAGTTTTTGCTTTATCTGCCAACATTTGATATTCTTTGACCTTATAATCTCACTTTCTGATTCACCCACACAAGAGCATGAATAAATATGGTTATGTAGAATTTTTAATGGCAAAACTAGAAACAAGCATCCATCATAGAGAATGAATGAAAAATGTTTCACATCCAAGTAGTAAAAGAATGAGAACTCCATCCTGGCACATAAGCCTGTCCAAAATCCAAAGTAAGAAGTGAATTAAGTCTATGTATTTATGTGCAAAGGCATCTTACCAGTAATGTACTTTGGCTAAAACCTTGCATAGGTAGAGGAATAGCATGTGGGCAGTGAAGGAGGATCTGGGAACATGTTGAGGCAGTGACCCTTCCCTGCCCAGGTAAGTAGATGGTAATTAGCAACACTTGGGCACAAAGCCAGGCTCTGGAGGAGTTGGAAGAGCTAGAAGATGGGCACTCTGCTCTGGGGATATTATCCTACAATTTTAAGGCCAGTACAAGAACTTGTACTTGATCAGAATCAGTTTTCCATTCTGTATGGCTACCTGTGTGCTATAAGTTGGGTCTGCCGCTTACAAAATGGAAACAGAAAAGGAGCATAAATCTTTCACCCAATTCTATGGGTCTCCTTTGTCAACCAAAATCACCTGTACAAGAGGTGTCAATTATACTGAATATGCATTGAACATGAGTCACTGAGCAAAAATGGTCTGGAGAAGAGGACTGCAGGTTTTCAGCCTTCCATGCTACTTTAATTCCACAGACCAGCCTCCATATTGGCTCATGGAACTCAGGTAGGGGAAGAAATGTAGGGACACAACAGTATCTTTTACAGTGCCTGTCACCTGAGGTTTTCTTGGATGTCTTCACCTTTCAAATCTCTTATTTAAGAAAAATTCTTCTGCTCAGATCCATATAACTGAACATATAGAATGAAAGGTTTCTACTGCTACCCCTACTGTCTATAATCCTCCTGTATAATATTTAATATGTATTTCTGAGTTGGAGAAATCTTTTGTAGATTTAACTTTTTTCTAGGGGAGGTTTATTTTTTGATGTTTTGTGCCAAGGACCGAACCCAGGGCTTCCAGCTTACTAGGCAAGCATTCCGCTCCTCAGTAAATCTCCAGCCCCTTAAAATTTATCTGTCATTTACTTTAAGTCTAATCATTTAAAGACTTCTGTAGTCTTCACTAGTGTGTTAAGTGAGTCTGACAGAGCTCACAAAGCTATAACTAATAGCTAAGCTATAGCTATCCCAAGTTTGAACAATGTACATATTCCTGTGATTCTTTTCATGTCCTTTTCAATCTAGTATGACCCTGAAACTCAAAAATCCCAAAATCTTAGGAATTCTTAAGAGCTGACAACTGTGGGCTCCACATCTTTAGTATACAAGGAAAACCACAATAGGCAAGGATTATTAACAAACTAGAGATCCAAAAGTTGTAGAACCCAGTTACAATGAGGCATTTAGCCCAGCATTTAGAAAGGGTTTGAAAGCCTGATAGTCTGGTTCATCTCCCACATATGTGGTGATTTTCTCTTGGTGGACTTCAAACTTCAAACACAGGAAGACACCTAAATATTTAGTATGGCTTTGTGTAAGAGGAAGAGGTCCCAGTCCAATTTGGAGAAAGCAGAGGGACCCACCCCTTGCCACATAGTCACTACTAGGACACACATTTCAAACACTGTTTACAGTGTGTACTGGAGCGGTTCCCTTATAATCTATCAAAAGTCAGGCTTTGACAGTTGGATGAAAAAAGGAATATAAAATTATACTTATGAAACTACAAGGGGTGCCTAAAATTCAATGATACCATGAAGTCGAAAACCCCATCATTTCTGCTGCACATATTGATATCACAGAACCAGACAAATGCCTTAAGCATTAAGTGGCATAATGGGGAAATGAGACCAAGGTCAGCAGTCAGAACATTGAGGCTTTGAATACTTAAGAGGAGTTTCAGCCTCAGACTAGGCCTTGCATTTTTTTTTTTTTTAATTATGGACTGAGAGTTGAATTCAAGGCTTCCCACAATGCCAGGTAAGCATTCTACTACTGGCTAAACAAGAGCCCCAGCCCCACTCAGTCTTCTAAAATATCAGATATTGGTAATATTACCCCCATGAACTTTAAAGGGTTGCAAAAAAATACATGGTATATTTAGTAAAGCATAAAATACTTAGCAAATTTTCATCTATGTGTTCTCCTTGCTACTTCACTAACAAGAAAAGTGGCAGTTTCCCCAAAGGATGTTGCAATCTCACCTCAAGGGTGTCATGATTTTACAAGCCTAACAGATGCAATGACTACATATCACTTAGTCATACATTAAATCCAGTTGGACACCAATCCACAAACTGGATGGTATGTTTGGTCTTGATGGTGGCAATGGCAGCATTGACATCTTTTGGAACCATGTCCGCCCTGTACAACACACATCATTTGCCATGGTGAGGGTTGCACTTGGACATCTGATTGGCTGGCTCAAAGCTGGCATTGGTGATCTCAGCCACAGAGAGCTGTTTGTGGTAGGCTTTTTCAGCAGAGATGACTGGGGCATAGGTGGCCAAAGGGAAGTGGATGTGGGGTATAGTGCCAGGTTCGTTTGGAATTCTGTCAAGTCCACATTCAAAGCTCCATCAAACCACAGGGAGGCCATGATGGAGGACATGATCTGACCAATCAAATGATTGAGATTGGTGTATATGGGACGTAAATACCCAGGTTGTGTTGACAGGTTATAAATGACTTCATTACCTACCATGAAGGCACAGACTAAATGTTCTAGGGTTGTGTGGATGGTCAGGATAGAGTTGCAGGGCTCCACCATAGCTGTGGAAAGCGGGGGTGGGGGCTGGGGAAATAGAAAATTCCAGTTTGGACTTCTTGCCATAGTCTACTGAGAGCAACTCCATGAGCAGGGATACAAACCCAGAGCGGGTGCCACCCCAAAGCTGTGGAAGATGAGGAAGCCTTGCAGTCCTGTGCACAAATCTACCTCTTGAAAAATCAGAATGACATGAGTGAAAGTCTGCAGAAATCATGCCACCAATCTTTTATAGGCCAGACTTACTTCTTTGTAAGTTGATAAGGATTCAAATCATTCATAAGGAACATACATTATGCTTAAATACAAACAATATCAGACAATAAAGATCACCAGCATAATATGAGGACCTTATAGACTCAGTTGGACTTGATTCTGACCTTCACAAGGCCTACCCTTCCTATATAGAATGACATCCACATGAAGCCTTCTCAGGGTTTTTCTTACCAGTCTGTGTATTTGGTCCAGGACCAGGTCCACAATCTCCTTGCTAATGGTATAATGGCCTCTTGCATAATTATTGGCTGCATCTTCCTTCACTGTGATCAACTGCTCTAGGTGGAAGAGATGCCTGAAGGTTCCTGTATGTACTTCATCTACAAAGAGACCAAGTATTTTAGTGAGCATTTCAGATTTATTGTACCTACCATAAGAACGCCCTTGGGAAAAGCTTTAATCTACAAAGCACAGTGTTTATGGAAGGTCAACACTATGTCTTACAAAAAAATTGCTCTGCCAACTACAACTGCACTCTAGGAAGCTAAAACTAATTTATGGTGCAAACACCAAGATCCAGTTCTACTTAAGAGAAAAAAGTTCTCACATGCTCAAGAAAGTGATTCTATAGGTACATATTTCTTTTCTGCCTATTGATAAAGCAAAGGAAATAATTTAAAATTTCTTTGTAAACTGGCTAGTAATCATGTCAGTGTTCCTCTGGCAGAACAATCCCATCAGGAGATGGGGTCTCACAGGCTGTAAAGTCACATTCTGTTACCTACTAGGGGGTACTGAAAGGTATTTTTTCTTTCTCATCTCTTATTGAAACTACTTCGGGCTTTTAATCTTGAGAAGTCAAATTAAATGTTCTATACTTACTTTTCTATGTCTACAAGCAGGTCAAAAAACTTCATTTATTTGATACAGGATCTTGCTACACAGCTCAAACTCATAGTGATCTTCTTGTCTCAACCTCCCTATATGCTGGATTACAGGCATAAACCACCACAATCTGTTTTGGGCCCAGCACAACATGCTCACGATTTGAGGGCTGGTAAGGCACACATGTTGTACAAGGGGGCCATGGTCCCAAACGATGTCAATGCTGCCACTGACACCATCAAGACCAAATGTCCCATGCAGTTTGTGGATTTGTGTTTGACTGGGTTTAAGGTAGGACTGAGTGGTACAGTCGTTGCATCTGTTAAGCTTGCAGTAATAAGCAATAATAAACTTGTGGTATTATGAGATTCAATGACACTGTTTGAGGCTTTATTGAAACTCTCCTGTCCTCTCCAGATAGGCCCCTATCTGAGGCCCTCAGCATATACCAACCACAGTGGGCTCCAGGTCTACAAACACTGCTCTGGGCACATGCTTGCTAGCAGCAGTCTCACTGAAAAGTGTTGAATGAGTCGTCCATAATACCAATGGTTTTGTCATTTGGCATCTGACCATTAGGCTGGATTCCATGTTCAAGACAGTACAGTTCCCGGCAGGCATTGCCAATCTGGACCTTCGCTTGCCCCACATGGATAGAGATACATTCTTGCTGCAAAACAGAACATGAAACCCATTCATCTCCAAGGCATTTGAAATTATATGAATGTAAACATAATTTGATGTTATAAATGAATATTTTGGCTTAAGATTTTCTCAGACATAATGGTCCATAAATTCCCATTTTATATCAGAACATCTGCTTAACCAACATGAACAGAAACATACTTGAAGTATGAATAGGAATGCGGTCACTCCAAATTCATCCTCTAAGCAATCAATTAAAAAATATTAAAAACTATGTAAAATGAGCAGACACGAGATTCTGTTTCTATTCCAGGATCAGATTTAATATTCTTTCTTAAGCAATGGCTTACAAACATGCTGACAATGTGAAGTAACAGTTTTCAGTCATTGTGTGAGAGGCAGCACAAGACAGAGATTCATCTAAGGAGAGAAACAAAGTACACTCGACCAACCCTGACACTTGGAGAGTTTCCAGACTACCACTGAGACAGAAGAAAGACAACAAATCCCCAAAGCCCAAAGATCTCCCTCGACTGAGAAGACAGGAAATGGTATAAGTGATGTTGGTGCAGCTAAACATCCTAAGACACAGTGGACCAGAAAGCAGCAGCATGGAAAGAGCTCTGCGCAACTAAACAGTTAGTTTTAGCCTACGGCTCAGTTCTGCTCAGCACATGTGGCTAGTGACAGAGCTCGTGCAGCCAGGGAAGGGAAAGCTAGTTAATCTCTGCAGCTAATCCAGGGCAGAAAACAGCTCATATTCCCAATCAATTAATGGTGTTAAGACTTGCCACTGACAAAACATTAAAGAGAGTCCTTAGTAGTGGGACAGCTGAGGTCTACGGGCTGCCCTGCAAGCAAGCTTCCAAAGGATAAAACTGTTTCCTGGTATTAATTACATTCCAAAACAATACTCCAAAATATCTAAAAGAATGCCCCCTAAATATAAAACTCAATTCTTCAAAACTCATACTGTCTAGCATACGTTGTAAACCTCTCAGGTATTGAAAAGTAAAAGGGATCTTCAATTCCAGTAGCATGGGAGGCACAAGAGGCAGGACAAAAGTTCAACACCAGTCCAGGTAACGTAGCCAGGCCCTGTATCAAAACAAAACAAAAATGGCGTGAGCATACAGGTCAGTGGGAAGACCTCAGTAAGTCCGTGTGTGGTGGTGCACACTTGTAATCCCAGCACTACTGAGGTAGAAATCATGAGGATCACTATGAGTCTGGGCTGTGTAGTGAAACCTTGCACAAGAAGGAAAAAAAAAAAAAAACTAAAAAAAAAAAAAAGAAAGAAAAAGACACATGCCATTAACCCCTCTCTCAAAATAGATTCCTAGTTTCAAACACACAGCCCAAGTTCTTATCACTCAGGAAATCCTCTTTCTTAACTGACTTAGTTGTGGCGTCCTGGCTGCCTGGATCATTCCAAATATTTACCTTTTATGGCCAATCTGACTTTAAGGAAGAGCCAGAAGTCTCACTGCTGTGCCAGATCCGATGAACAAGGTGGATAATGACACGCTGTAATGTTTTTGACAAAAATTATTTTAAACATTTCGAATCAATTCAGAACATTAAGGCAGCCAAGACAGCACAAGTGAAAGTACTGGCAAGCAAAGACTTCCAGAACAGCGTCAGGAAGTGGTAAGAACAAAATGGGATAACTCTATTGAAGTGAGGGGAGGGATTTTTTTGGGGGGATTAATGGCTATGTGTCATTTAATGTAATAATTTCTTTAGCTGGACATTTATCATAGTTTTCAGGTATACTTGCTAGATGATACAGCTAGTGCACCAGGCCATTAAACTGAGCTATCTATCCACATGTTCAGGAGAGTGGAAGAAAAAATGAGTATACAGAGACATATCTAATAATAAAAAAATAGAGCTATTTTTCATTGAATTTCAGAAATGAGAACTGTAATGAATGGGATTAATAGCATATTGAACATTGAAGAAAAAAGAAAGATATGAAATGATGAAAAGTTGTGGAGAAAGATAGTAGTGGTGATGGTTATATAAGATGTTTACTTGATGTCCCTGAACTGCACATCTGAGAATGTCTAAAATAGAATATTTTATAGACCACATATTTTGCCTATTTATTTACTGTGCCAGACATTCAACCCAAGACAAGAAAAGTGCTCTACCACTTTACTGCTCACTCAGCCCTTTCTATTTTTTAGAGACAATTTCCTAAGAGGTTGTTGGAGTTGCTCTCAAATTTGTGATTCTCCTGCCTCAGCCTCCTGGCTCAAAAACTGGGCCAGTGTTGATGGTGTATGCCTAAGAACCAATGTACCTTGGAGAGTAAGGACAGAAGGGTTGGGTATGTTGCTGAGTGCAAGAGAAAAACAACTCACCTAAATTCCATGCTCTGCCAATGAGAAAAGCTCAGACCAGACTTTTACAGAGCCTAAATGGTAATACATTCATATGCATTTTATGAAATTTGGTGGCTCACAAACTTTACGAACTTTAGCCATATGCTCAGTTCTTTCATAAAATTATTTTTTGTGACAGGGTCTTCTTGTTTTCAGACTCGTCCAGACTGCCTGGGCTCAAGGAATGCTCCTGTGTCTCCTCCTGAGTAGCTAGAAATAAGGCAGTGCAGGGTTTTCTCCTGCAAAGAAAATGTAAGCTATGAGAATATATATTGCAAAGTCTTCGGAAAAAAAAAATTCTAGGTGCTATTCTGATAGAGGCCTGATATTTAGAATACATAAACTAAAAGACAATAGGCACTCTAAAGCAAATGACCCAATAAAAATGAGAAAACTGAACAGACAGTTCTTAAAAAAAAACCTACATATAACCAATACAAACATGAAAAAATGTTCAGTATCTCTCACCATCAGGGAAATGCAATCAAAACAACACTGAGATTCCACCTTAATCCAGAAAGGACACCATCAAGAACAGAAGAAACACATGTGAGGATGTGTACTGAACAGAAGCCTTCTACACTATTGGTTGGAATGCAAGTTGGCAACACTATGATAGGAAATAGTATGGAAATTCTGCAAACAAATAAAACTAGAAAATCCATTTGACCCAGCTATACCACTCCTGGGTATTTTCTTTCTTTCTTTCTTTTTTTTTTTTTCCACTCCTGGGTATTTTCAAGCAGAGTAAAAACACAATAATATAGAGGCTAAATACCCGAGAAATGGATGAACTAAATATGGTGTATTTTACACAATGGAGCATTATTCAGCCATAAACAAAGGATAACTTGAAGTATTTACATGCACACACAAAAGGATGGAACTTGAGACCATAATAAGGGAAGTAAATCAGATGCAGAAACTTCTTGTGTGAGAAACCCAAAATATAAAGAAAGTTACAAAAAAGAAAGAGTAAAAACAGTAGGAAATGAGGAGACAGACTTCTTGGAGGCAGACAAGGGAAGCAGGGAAAAGAGTGCACGCGGTTCACATGCATTTGCAACCCACAGGCCTGGCCTCCACAGCCCCACTCTTGCCACTGGCCGCTTCTGGCTCTCTCCCATCCCCGCAGCCCTCCTTAAGGTCCCAGCCAGGCTAGCAAAAACCTCAAGATGACTTTCTGCTGCTAGCCACTTCCCCTACCTTTGTCTGACTCCAAGTGTCAACTGCCTCCTCCCACAGCACGCACCCGTGCCACTTTGCAGTTCTGATTGGTCACCACCCACGGGCTTTGATTGGCTCCAACAGTTTGAGGGCTGTTCCAGACAGCCTTTCAGTAATGACCAGCTGTATTTCATTCACCAAAGGATCTTTCTGATTGATCATCATTTGGAGAGGGAAGCTTGGCACAAAAGAAACTTCCTTTGCTGTGTTGGTGGGTGGAGTAGGGCATGTGCAATTGCTTCTTGGTGCGGGACTGCAAGGCAGTCATGCCACAGAGCCAAGAAGGACCTATTCTCAGATAAAAGCACACATTTCTGGTGCTCAAGCTATGAGTTGAAGAGCCGGCTAAATAGCTCGGCGGATTAAAGAGCCTGCCTAGGCAGACGGTCAGGGTTCGATGCCCAGAACGCTGCGTTGACCCTCCCCCAGGGTACAGCGAGATGGGTTTGAGACTCTTTCGGATGCTGAACACAGTCAGATCGAAAAAAAGAAAAAAACTACAAGTTGAGAAGTGCTGGTAACCATGAAAGGTCTTTGAAGGCCCAAGCCCTTAAAACTTCATACAAAGGCTCCTGTAGACTTCTGGTAAGAATTTTAAATTGCTAGGTATCCTGAGTCTTCCTTGATTTCGGGATACCAGTCACATGATTATACTCTCTAGTGCTGTACTTGATCCAAAACGTCGAGAAGCATTAGTGCTCAAGGGATTAATTCTCTTCCCCAGACTGAGAGACCTCTGAGTGGAAGCTCTCAAGGAATACACAAAACGTGTTTCAGCCAGCAGAGGAATGGATGGAATGGGTAGCTCAGGCATTAGGAGAGAGGACTGAGAGCTGGAAGGTTCTATAGTGCAGTTAGAGTGACAGAAGTGTGTGTGGGGTTAAAATGATTGTTGACAGACCAAGGTCAAGGCTGAAAGTTTGTCACGCATTACACACACACACACACACACACACACACACACACACACACACAGAGAAATAAAACCTTTTCCATGAAGTCAGATTTGTTTCCTTATAGTTGGATGGTCATATCTAAAAAGTATGACATTTTAGTCAATCCCCTGGTAATATATCCAAAGTTTGCAGTTAGGTGGGGCTACAAGGAAAAAAAAATGTCATTGAATGAAACAAGCACAGTGCCGTGAATTTAAATATTCCCTGAGCAGAAAGAGTAATACAATTGCACTTAGCAGGACCAGGATGTGGCTCAGCGGTAGAGGACTTGCCTACCATGCAATAGTCTCTGGTTTTGATCCTCAGTGATAAGAAAATAAAACCAGAAAAGAAGAAGAAGAACTAGATACATTTGAACAAATTGCTTTAAACTATAAACCCCAGAATGTAAGGCTCATGTAATGAGTGATACTAGGGTTGAATCCATGGCTTTTGCATGAGCTGCATTTAGCTGTTTTTATTTTGAGACAGCATCTTCCTAATTCCCTAAATTGCCTAAGATAGACTGGAATTTTTGCTATTCATTCCTCAACTTTCCAGTGTATGTTATTAGAGGCTTGCCTGCCTTGCCTGATCATGAATTAGCAGCCTCAGGAACTTGGATTTTCCACTAGAGTTGAATAAATTCTCATCTGATTCAGCAATAGGATCTTAAAATTATTACAGACCTTTATTAGTGTTAGTCTTCCCCATGAATATTTCTGAAGAAGCAGTTTAAGACTGTAGCTAATGCTAAGAACATTGTGAAAAGTGTCAGAGTAAAGCACTTAAATGCCTATGAAGATTAAAAAATAGCCACTGGTTGAAGATCCAGTGAGACTCTTTATAATGTAATTGAAAATGAATGTCAGGTAATGCCAGTTTAGGCCTTGTAATTAATTGTCTTCAATTAGTTTACACTGTTTACTTCTCCACTTCACAGTAATTGGGAAAACAGGATATATTTCTCTGAGGAAAGACTGTAAGATAACTTATCTTGCCATATATGCAAAACTTTCTCAAGAGGACCTAGCTTCTAGTCAATCAATCAGCTCTGCGAATGTGAACTTTGTTACTGAATTAGGTCTCTGAAATGAATGAGATTCTGTGATTTTAAGTTTTGGTGGCTGATATCAGCCTTTTTCTTACTAGGTCTAGATTTCTTCTGATTTCAAAATTAAGTAATACCTAGAGGATGATGTCTCTGTTCTTGAATTTATTTTTGGTACCAGTGATTGAACTCAGAAACTTGTGCTTTCCAGGCAGGCACTAATTCTACTGAGCTATTTCCCTGGCCCTCCCATTGAATACTTATTAGCCATAGATATAGATTCCTGTTGGTTAATGCATCTTTAATGTTACTTGAACCTTAATAATGCCTAATATACCTATCTTCTTTATCAGCGATATGCCTTCCAAAATGACCTCTATCACTTTTAAGATATGAGAGAATTTAATTTCATAGTAAAGATCATCTATCAGCCATAGACTTCTGGAGATAGCTACTCCAATAGATGTTGGGTGGTAATAGCCCTCCACCAACACACTCATTATTTTAATACAAAAGGTGTACTCCGTCCCGTCAGGAGATTATATGATGGGCTCTCAAACAACATAAGTTCATTCTATCTTTCCTCTCCATCCTTCTCCAGTAGTATAAGAAGAAAGTTCTAAAAATATCTGCTCTGATTATCATGAGCGATTAAAAAAAAAAGAAAAAAAACTTACTTTGAGAGACTTCCACAGCACAAACACAAATAGTTTCAAATGCCCTCCCTATAGCAGCAAATCCTAAACAACAGTTTAGTGTCTAGTTGTTGGGTACTAAAACAACAAATAGTATCTTGCCACATATTCTCCTAAAGTTGAAGGTGATAATTTTTATGAAGCTATCCTGAAGGTCTTCCAATTTTTGTAACAAACATTACATTGTAGTTAAATGCATTAAACTTATGCTGTCCCATTGTTGAGTCCTCTAACATCAAAAACAGCTACAACTCTGTGTAATTCTGAAAATAACACTTGCTTTGTAAGGATTAATATATCTACTACTTGGTCATGAAATAACTTGATCTCATCCTATACCTGATCACACCCACAGATTAAAAATTTAATAATTATGATCCATTATATGATAGAAGTTAATAACAACTCACCTCAGCAACATGGGAGTATTAATTGTTTCTAGGCATGATTAATCTGAGACCAAAACTCAACCTGTACTTCTACTTTCTGAGTCTTCTCATAAAGCTATCAGTCTTGTCCTGCTCTCCCTAGAAAATAGCTCAAGTCAAAGATTGACTATGGATACATTAATAGAAGGTTCAGTTCTAAGCAATGAATATGAGAAAATGAGTAAAGAAATATATTGACTCGCCTCCCCATTCCTGACACAAATTTTAGACCCCCACAACTTTAAGGAGGAGAGATTTAATTTAGCACACTGTTTCAGGGGAATCATTACACTTGGCTGACCCCCAAACAAAAACCTCTTGGCAAAAAGGCATGTGGAGGTCAGCTGCTGAGGTCCTGGCAACCAGGAAGCGCAGCACAAGGGCAGGACAGCACAGAAAGGGCCCAGGACAGACCAGTACAGTACTCAAGGCTACACAGCCCTGACCCACCCAGACTCACCCAGAAGTGTGCCCCATCAGATCCTTGGAAAGTACTAAAAGGTAATGAAGTTAATATTAACCACCACAGGGGAGAAGAAGGGAAGGTATTCCAGTTGATTACTTATGCAGTTGCATTTCAACATAGGCATACTTATTTTCTTTGTCACCTGATGTTACCTAGTTAGACCATCATGAGTAAAAACTGGAATGTAGGATGTGTAGGTGTCTCTCAATTTCTCCCTCCCACAGTTACCCCACTGCACTTTCTTAGTTTCATTACTTGGCTCTTTCTAGTAGCTGCTCAGAAATTTCACCTAAAAATGGTAGAAGAAAGAGAATCCAGTTCCTCTGGTCAAATCCAAAGGTCCTTAGTATCATAGCTGCTACTTTTACAATGACTTGTACAGCAGAGTAACACAGGAATTGTGGGCTTATTCTTAGGAATAAGTGAATTTATACTGATTTTCTTTATTTACTTATTTGCATCTATTGATTTTTATTCTACTTATTTCTTCATACAGTCATTTAAGCTCAAAGATCAAAGAAATAAAGCTGAAATTGAGTCATAGAGCCTTCTAAAAAGTTAATTCTGAAACTGAAGAACAAATTGTGGCTGAGTTATAGGGACAAAGTTGACTATATGCAAATCCCTTGTTTTGATTGATGTATGACCTTGTTTACAAGATTAATTTGTAATTCTTATTCTAAGAGTATTCTTTTAAAGTTATGTATCTCTCATTTAAGTGTCAGAGGTTTGGGACTATTATTTGCTCTTCAGTAACCTACAGAAATTTATTTTGCATGATCAGGGCATGAACTATTAAGCAGTCTAAACTTTTTATAGCTAGGAAGCAACATTAAGGAAATTCATGCATTTTTAAAGAAATCTAATTGTTTGGAAGGGAGACAGATAAATAGTAAGGCATTGAGGTGTAATAATTTTATTTTAATAATTAATTATGAGCCCCTCTGTTGCTTATGTATCTAATTATGTAATTATGCATCTATTCATCTATCTTTCTTCAAGCATATATCTTCTGCTTTTCTTTATACATATCTGCCTTAGCATGCATACTGACATACAAGCACACGTATGTACATGTAGTCTTTCTTTTAATTAATCTTTCCTTCTTTAAGGTCAAATTCTCAGCTGGTTTAAAGCATGATTTACCTAGGAGTGCTTATGGCACCTAAGAGTAACTACAGCTTTAGAATGCCAGCAGTTAGATATGGTTAATAGAAGGCCTTAGGATTGTCATGTATTATTAAGTATTATTGCAACAAAAACAAATGAAAAATAATCTTCCAGCATGAAGTTACTCTGAAAGAATACTTGATCAAACTGACATAGATTATTAACTTTTTGACAAGCAGCTAGTTTTTGCAAAACACATTGCGTTGCATACCGATACATGAATTCAAAAAGGAAATTGTGATTGCATTCTAAGTGCTTGAAAAAAGAAGAGGCAGAGAAACTACTATAATTAATAATATAAATCAACTACCACTCAGATAACCTTTACCATGTGTCAGACATTAATTAGGTTGAGCACACATTTATAACTTTATTTGATCTTTAACAACACCCAAGTATCTAATCATTTCACCAAGGAAGAAACTGAGAGTTTAAAAAATTAACTCTTTGAAGATAATATCTTAATGCAAGTTTCAGTGCTGAAAGTGCTTGCTCCTCAGTCCCTGTACCACAGGCCTCCTTATTTATTTGTTTGTTTGTTTTGTGGGACTGGGGATTGAACACAGGCCTCCTTATTGACAATCACATTTCTTCTCTATGTTGCTGGTGATTTACACTCATGATCTGAAGGCTCTTCTTAGACATAAGCATGGGCAATGATGAGAATACTGGGAATTAATAAATAAAGGGGCTCTGTGTAACAGTGATAGTCAATGACTTTAAGCAGCTCACTTCAGATCCTCAGTTCTTCCTCCACTCCATGTTATTACCTGTGTTTACATGTAGCTAAGTTAGCCTTGTGAATTTCATTGGTGGCTTGTTCTCCTGCTTGTCCTTAAGTGATTCTGATCACATCAGTATTAGTTGACACTCTTAACACTGCTTTAGTCATATGAGGATGCCATACGTTTCTCCAACCTGAGAAATGACCAATATTTCCTGTTCATACACTTTTAAAAAATCTCAAACATTGCTAAATTCTAATATTATAATTGTTCAGAAGACTTTATCAGGCCAGAGATATAGCTTAGAAGCATAAGTGTCTGCTTGGCAAATTCAAAGTCCTGTGTTTGATCCTGGTACCACACACACACACACACACACACAAGACTTCACAAAAAATGCTTCAGAGCAGAAGTGTTTCAGATGTTTGATTTTCTCTAATTGTGGCATTTTTTTCATAAATCTTTTTATGAGATTTTTTGGAGATGAGATCTTATGAAAATGGAATTCATTTATGTGTCATATAAAACTTCCACAAATGGCCAGAAGTTACTTTTTTCAACATTGTTAATGATTTTGTTCATTAAAAAGTTTTGTGTTAGCCGGGCGTGGTGGCGCATGCTTGTGATCCCAGTACTCGGGAGGCTGAGGCAGGAGGATTGTTGTGAGTTCGAGACCAGCCTGAGCTACAAAGTGAGCTTAAAGCCAGCCTGAACTGCATAGCGAGACCCTGTCTCAAAAAAGACAAAAAAAAAAAAAAAAAAAAAGTTTTGTGTTATAACGTTTTCCACTGTGGTCTGATGTCAGCCTTCAAAGAGTTTTAGATTTTGAACCATTTTGGATTTTGAATTTTCAGTTTTAGGATGCCCAACCTGCAGTAAAAAGATAAGCTGTCATTTTGCTTTAGAGTATTATTTGTAATTCTGAAGGAAAAAAAAGTTGGACATCCGAAATTTGTCCAAAAACAGAAAAATGGAAGGGTACTGCTGTTTCCTGCTAGTTCCAGACAGCCCAAGTGGTACTGATTCCAAATTATGAGTCAGCTCTTTGATCAGACCCCACAAAGATGTTCAACTACAAATAGAAGTCCTAGAAGGGCTGAGAGTTTGGAATGACCTCTTTGCCATTCTCCCAGGCCAGGGTAGGGAGTATGATTGCACTATAACATGGAATCTCTGGCCATCATCCTGCCTGCTGGGTCCCCAGGAAATCATGGCTGGTAACAGCTCTGGTGCATACATGATGTTTTGGGGAAAAAATGCCTGAATCAAGTAGCACTTTCTGGGTAATATCCATAACACGCAACTTATGAATCTAGAAATGCTGCATAATGTGGGATGGAGAGTTGTAGGTTGAATAAAATTACATCTCTTGTATTAATCATTTTTTAACATACAAAAATATTAGTGGCAGAGGCTTAAATTTAACAAATTATAGCAAGTATATTCAATGAAACAGCATATGATCTTTTGAAGTGATGTGGATAAAGTTCTATGAAAACACATTTATTATTGTTATGTTAAAATGGGATAAAATATTATAAATAAGATATAGTCTGCACTGTGTAAATCAGGGTATGTGTCCTTTCCACTTTCTTCCTTCTCTTCTGTTGTCCAAACCATGAGGCATACAAATAGTATAGCTATGTAATCTAATACATTACCCTCAGTGAAAAGATATTTTCAGACCTACCCATTTTGTTATATAAGGTAAGGGATGCTAGATGTCCTACTTACCAAATAAAGAGGATTTTAAGTGATGCCTTAGGACCCCACTGCAATATGATTTCAGTGGAAGTGTTAACAGGATTTAGACCTTAGACTCAGTTCAGGCCAACAATAACTTGAGTGGGCACTGAAAGGCAAATACAAAGACAAAAGCTGCATCATAACATTCTTAGAAAATACAGTCTGCTGTATCTTATTTTTGGTTTATATCTAAATGTTCCTCAAAGGCTTCACCCACTCATATGTGGGGCATTAGAGAGGTCATTGGATCGAGGGGGCAGGAAACTTATTGGAGAATCAGCCCACTGAACAGCTAAATGGGATGTTGAGAGGTGAAACCTGGTTGGAGAAGGCAGGTCATTATGGGTTGGCCTGGGGAGTATATATCCTCCTCTCCTCCCTTGATTCCTCTTTCTCTTTCCTGCTGCTGTGGGCTGACTTCTTTCTCCTCGTCCACACTGCCCTTTACCTTAGAGCCAGCCAACTATGGGCTGAGCCCTCTACAAACTGTGACTCAAATTAAAACTATCTCTTAAGTTGTAGGTGTTGGATTTTCTGTCTCAGAAATGAAGAGAGTAACTAAAACACTTTATCTTCTAAACTCAATTTTTTAATCTATTTATGATTTTTTTCTGCCTACTTTGTTACTAAACTTTAAAAATCTTCTTTAATAAATTCATTTGAAATTGCTTAATTTAATTGGATTCTGGGTTCTCAGGCAAAAAGCCAAGGATTGAATTTTCTTGTTGTCAAGATAGAAAGAGAACTTTTTGGCATGGAGACTATTTCAAATATTTTTCTCCTTATTTTCTTGAGCACTTCATGTTGCAAACAGAAATTGAGATGATTGGATCTATTCCAAACACAATTCAATAATTCAATCAGGAAAAGTTCAAATAAGTACACTAAGAATTTTAAAGTAACAATGTGATTTATACTGCAGAACATAACAGAAAGAGCAAAATCTTTGTAGAGATGACCATTTCAGATGTACAACTTAAAGTATGATTTGACATACAAGTTGTCCTTGATGTGTTCCGGTATCAGAAGGATTTACTTCCCTTCATTTTGAGTCTTTACTTCATGATGTGCAGAAGAAATTGACCAATTTATTCCTTTTTATATATTTTATCTCTAGTGAGAAAATACAAAATCAAACCACATCAGTCTTGAAATACCATGTTGAAATTCACCAGCATCAAAATAAAGTTTTTACTTTTTCAAGAGAATTAAAATCAGTAAATGAAATCTTAAGAAATATATTATTTTAAGCAGAGGTAAATAGTACTTTCTACATAATGAACACTATCTTGGGTGATGAGTACTTATTCAACAGTCAACTCAGTAATTTTTAAAAATAATGAAACAAAGTAGGCTAAACTACTGAAAAAGTTAGAAAATATAATTGGGATGGTAAGGATTTATCAGTCTGCACTCTCCATAAGTTCCTTGAAGTTTAAACAGCTTCTCATCTTGTAGTTTTGTGACCAATGAAGTCGTAGTTTACCAAAATAGCTTTGTGTTCAAATGTCACTAACTTTGTCAGATTTTTTAAAATGATAATTTCAATAATAATAAACATGACATATGTATGTGATGTCACACGATTCTCATCTGGTCCAGAGGAAGAAGGAGTTCAATTGGAACACTTCCCTGTAGAGGCAACTGTTCAACTGAGGACAGAGGAATCAATAGGAAGATCTTTGATCTTGTGTTCTCGCATGGTCTGAGAGGAGCAGAACTTGAGAGTTGGAAGAGAATTTAGGGTATATTTTAATGGTCTGCCACATACGAGGCACAACTTTACCCAGTCTCCATTGCTGATCACAATGCCATTATAGAAATCAATGGGACAAATCTGGCTTTCTGTTGCTGTACATCCAGATTTTCATTTTCCTGTTTCAGTGTTAGCCTCAGGAGTATTTTAAAGCTAAGTTGCCTACTAACAGCTACTATCAAAAGGTGGTAGCTAAAATATCACTATATTATCATCTCTCATAACTTGTTGGGTTGTCTAGGATTATTTGGATAATTCTTTCTTGGTGTGTCTCATTTGTGATAAGTGGGAGCTGCAGCTTATCACAAAACAACATACAGATGTGATATTTAATGAATTAATAGAGATCACACACTTCACATTGTGCCTGTAAAAGCACATTGCAATGTTGACAACAGAAGAAGTAAACAAAAGAAATGTTAGCTATATAGAAAAGAGAGAAAAATCATCTTTACTCTCTACTGTGGCAAAAAGTACTTTAGATTTGTTATCTGTATAATCTTGCTAATATTATTTTGTCTGCACAGTGAAGACACTGCAGTTATTCCTGTTTTACAGATGAGGAAACTGATGTTCTAAAGAGATGTATTTTTCATAAGGTGTCTGATGACTAGAGTTAAAATTTAAACCCAGAGATACATTAGTAAAGACTATGCTCTTTCTACTATTGTATCTACTTTGCCACAAAACAAAACAAAACAAAAATTTGCAAAAGATTTGTCTAAAAATTGTTTCACCAAAAAGAAGTTATAGGCATAGGAATTACTGTCTTTTATGAACCATGAAAAACTACAGGGAAAATGTATGAAAATGCATTTAAGGGTAGGCAAGATAGCTCAATGGGCTAGGCACCTCTTTAGGCAAGTGTAGGGACCAGGGTTCAATCACTAGCACAATATACTGTGCCGGCTCCAACCATGGGCACGCTGAGCCATTCACCAATACTTTGCATGGTGGCACACATCTGTAATCCCACTGGTGGGGAGGCTGAAAACAGGAGGATCACTACAAGTCTGAGCTATGTAGTGAAACCCCATACTAAATATATAAGAAAGTGTTTAAAACATGTTACAGAAAGATCCCTGAGAGTAGGCATAGGTGAAGCTAGCCCTATAACTGGTTCACCTCACTACTTTGAGAATTTCCAGTGCACAGAATGATGGGGAGGACCTAGAATCACACAAACACAGCTGGTTGAGGAGGCAGGCCTGAGGGTGGGGAGACACAAGTGGCTTGAAATCTCAGGAGGGAGCACCACAAAGCAGAGTGTCTTCACAGTGAGAAAAGGACATAGATCTCCAAAAGGTCTCCCTCAAGTATTCAGCTACATACTGGCTTGCAAATGCATGTGGCGCAATTCCTAGAGGCCAGGGAAAGAATCAAATGAAAGAACGATCGTAACAGTGCCCTGTGCCCCAGAAAAGATTGAGTGGAGTACACAGAACCACTAAGCAGGCAACAAATCCTATGACTCAGGTTTGTTGGACAGATTAGCCAGAAGGCTTTGCTGCGTTAGTGCAGAATAAAGAGCATTAGGCAATTTTGATCTGTGAACTTAGGTTGTTAACCATCCAGAAGAAAAGCTGATTAGTATCCTGCAGCACATGCCATTCACTTTGCCTTATCTGACTCAATTGTTTTTAGTTGTTGTTGTACATTTCTATTTGTATTTCTTCTTTTCACTTCTTATACTAGGGAGACTATATGATATTTACACATATAATATGTGTCTGGTTTATTTCACTTATGAGTATATGTTCAAGTGGCATCCACTTCAATATAAATGCTTCAAGTTTATCATTCTTAATAGCTAAGTAATCCTCCATTATATAGAAATACCATCTTTTTCAACCATTCCTCACGTTATAAACATCTTGGTTGTTTCCAAGATTTGGCTATCACAAATTGTACTGCTACAAACATAGGTACACATATATCGCTATGATATAACGTTTTCTGAGAAAAACAAAAACTACATGTTTTGCTATATAGGTCTTGCTCTATCTAGGTCTTAACCATCCAGCAGAACAGTACAA
Source organism: Ctenomys sociabilis (assembly GCA_004027165.1). Taxonomy (NCBI): domain Eukaryota; kingdom Metazoa; phylum Chordata; class Mammalia; order Rodentia; family Ctenomyidae; genus Ctenomys; species Ctenomys sociabilis. The sequence continues at coordinate 30,300 of PVKA01010835.1, forward strand.
AAATGAGGTATACAATGTGGGGCCATAATAATAAGTTGACCTGTAAATGGCTACGGTCAACAACTTCTTCAGATAACTCACTACTGTTGTGGAATGCTGGGCTGTGATGGATTGTGTCATTGAGTGCAGGCACCTAAATTGGTTGAATGACAGTGGAGTGCCCATCTTTGACAGGTGTAGATAAAGGAAGGGATATAGAAAGGAAGAATCATGATGTGTGTGTATGGGCCGTACGGTTGGGATAGGTATGCTGTGCTTCTACATAATTCTATGAGAGGCAAGATTTGCACTAATGGTGGTTGGACAGGATATTATGTCTGCTTTTAGTACTATGGACAACCACTAGGAAGATAACAAGGTAGAAAGTATTAATTATTGAATCTTTGATATAATTCAGGTATAAAAAATAAGATACGTAAACAGCTATACTATCTTAATTTACTGATAAGAGACATTTGCTACAATAATGTCTGTAAGTATAATATCATGTGTGCACTGTGTACGATACCAAAACATTATGAAAACAGTTTGCAATGTATTAATTTATCGAATCCGTCCTGTTAAGGTGTCTTAAAACTGTCTCATTAATATTTGTACTTCAATAAAATAAAAAATAAATTAAAAAAGAGCATTAGGCAAACAAGTCTTCCAGTCTCACCTTATTAATCTTAGGAGCAAAAAAAAATGTTTTCTTACAGGAAAGAATTTACTTCCAATGTCTGTGATGTGGTCAAAAATATTTATAGTGTTATAAAAATATACTGGATCTATAAATTTTAATTCAGAATTTTTGAAATGTAGAGTGCTTAGGAAATAGCTCAGTAGAATAATTGCTTGCCTGCCAAGTGCAAGATCAAGAGTTCAATCTCCAGTACTGCCAAAAAAACAAAAACAAAACAGAATTTTTGAAATCTAATAAGATATTCTATTCACATAGAAAAGCAGGGACTATTACCCATAGTGAAAAGAAAAATATTCTACTGAATCAAGCAGAACTAGTGCAGTGAAATAATTAGAACATCTATCATGAATATTTCGATAAATCTGATGATCATGGTATTCTATTGTTGTAAAAATATATTTCCATAAATTACACATTGAACCTTCAGAGGTTAAATTATCTACAAGTGACAAGAAAATACAATAGATGAGACTAAAAATAGATTAGTCATTGCTGAAGAAAAGACAAGCACTTGCAGACAGGACAGTAGCAATTAGTTAAATCTCACTCAGAAAGAAGTAAAAGTAAACAGCAATAGTCACCTGTGAAGCATCTTTAGATATCTTAATCTGCATTTAGTTTGAGTTCCTGAAAAACAGGAGAAAGGACAAGAAAATTCTTGAAAGAACATTGGTTGCGGTTTTCCCAAATTTAATAAGAACACTAAATTCACAGATGCAAAACTCTCCCTGAGTCCTAATCATAAAAATATTATAAACACTACCTAACTACTCCTGAAAAAAAATTTTAGAAAAGAATTTTATAAGAATGTCTTACCTGAGACCCATCTGTGTGCCATAACTCTTGGCTTCACAGTAATCTTTTGATTATTAATCTTTGAGGAAATGTTAGCTGGGATTATTACTCTAAACCTTTTCAGAGCTCCTAAGCACAGACTGAAGCAACAATTCTATCTCTTGGTCATGAAGACAGTGGTAGAGTCAAGCCATTTGAACTTTTTGACAAGGTCTTCTCCTTTATATTAAGAAAGCAAAATAGACATTGATATTAAGCTCCTAACTTCAGGCAAAAAAATGAATACTGCTCTGATTCCAGTAGCTCCTCAATAATTCTTCTTTTATTGCTGAACAAGTTGCCAGCGCCATGCCTCAGCATCAAGCCCATTCCATTTAGGCATTTTCTGGTCTCCCAGAGTGTGGGTCAGACACTGGGATGAAGTACTTCTAAGCCTCAGGATGATCTTGGCAGTGGCCTTCTTGGCATAGTACAGAATATGAAAACAAAAAGGAGTAGAGGACCCTGCAGGTATGCTGCAGTTATAATGAACTGGACCTAACTGGTAAAGCCAAGTGTATTCCAAGGTTAAGAACAGCAGGCTGTGCATATCAGCGAGCCGGTTCAAATGTGAGAGGCCGTGCCCCAAGATGTGCTGTGAAATAGCCATGACTGATTGGAACGACCATTTAGATATTTTCTTGGGAAAGAGGCTACAGTGTGTCCAGGTGCATGAAAATGGCTAGACTCAGACCACTGTCCACTGTGGCCTTGTGCCAACTTGTGGTCCTTCCCTCGCTTACTCCTGCCTTTCAGTGACCATCTTTATTAGTTCCCAGGTGCCACCTGTCTCTCACCTGAGGAGTGCACTCTGGTGTGACCAAGTCTGTGTCACTCCCTTGTATCAGATATCCTATTCTTGCCCCACAAGAATGTCTCTTGTCATTTGATGCCTTCTATGTTGAGCTTAAGCACTCTTATCTTCTTTGGGGCTTATTTTGTATTCTTATCTTGCAGAGTTTTATGAGTCCTGTTCCTATAATTCTTTGTTAATTTTAAAATTTCTTCCTTTACAAACAATAAAAATGAATGAATCTTTTTTCTCTTTGTTTTTCTATTAGCACATGTGTGTAGTGTATAATGTTCTCATTACTTGTGGGTGGTTGGCAGATGTGCATAATACATTTAATTCCCTCCAACCCCCAGTTTGCCCTCCAAAAATACGTTTAATTCCCTTTCTATCCTTTGTCTCTCCTCTCTATCTCTTGATCTCCACTTTTGTGAATGAAACATATGCTTACATTTTATTCTCTATCTTTATTTTGATCTTTATTTATACTTTATGTTTCTCCTTTAAGAAAAATCATGTGATATTTAAGTTTGTGTCTCTTCTTTGCTTGACTTGACTTCACATTGTGGTTTCACCCAACTCTTCCCCTGTTCAGTAGCTTCCCCAAAGAGTTAAAGACATTAAATTATAGTGTTATGGGCACATAAGTGTTTATGGAAGCACAATTCATAATAGCTGAATCTTGAAGCAACCAAGTTGAACAGATGAACATATAAAGAAAAATTTTTCTTTAATATACATTGGAATACTACTCTGACTTAAAAAAGATAAACTTGAGTCATTTGTAAGAAAAAGAATACACCTTGAGACTATACTATTGAGTGTAGTAAATACAATTATTTTTATTTATATATTTGCATAGGGTCTCACTATGCAGCTCAGACTCAGTGATTCTCTTGTTTTCAGCCTCCCCAGGACTGGGATTACAAGCAAGTACAACCACACCTGACTCAGTCACTGGCTTAGCCCAGTCAGGGTTGTGGTTGTGATTATTTTTATTTAATTGAAACTTTGGGTTTCCCTTGATACTAGGACCAGGACAAAGAAGGCAATTTCTGAGGTTCATTGTCCACATTCTTTCCCATGCTCTCAAACTTACACCAAGTGACTGTTCTGAAGCAGTCTGAATGAATGCATGGGTGAAGGATTTGGAAGCTCGAGATCTTGTTACTACTTTTCTTTTAATTCAGTTAATGACTTTGAGAAAATTACATAATTTCTTTATTCATTTGGAAACAGACTAATGAACTATGTCAGCTTTTCTTAATGTTTTCTATGGATGGACACATTTTTTGAAAAACCATATGATATGGAAAAAGGAGAGCTGCATTACTGGGTTCTGGCCAGGGTCTACTGGAATTCCATCCCCTGAGATACAGTCTCTTCCCGTTCAGAATTCTCTGAGTTGTACAAGTTCACAGAATGCCAAATGACATTTTGAAGCCATAAACAGAACATTGTGTTGCACTTATTTTGGATTGAAAGTCAATGTAAAACTCAAGTATGTTTTAAATTATTAGGTCCTCATTTTGGAAAACCAGAATAAAAACTCTAGACATCATGCATAGTTATGTCACTGTGCTAACACATTACATAGATAAGCCAATGGCAGGACCACTCAGCAGCTCCTGAGACCTTAAACAAATAATTTGCTCAAGCATTGAGTTTTCATCTATGAATTGAAGGTCTCAGGCTAGAATATCTCAAGGTCTGTTATAGATTCTTCATTCTAGAATGCAGGCTTTATAAGCAGCCCATCCGCATTCAGTAGCAGCTCATTTAGTAATGTTCTTATGAAAGACAATCTTCTGAGATAAATTATGTTGTAATGAGTGGGCGGGAAGTTATGCCCTCGCATCCAGAACACATTCTAGTGTGTCTGAAAATATGCAAACTTCACATTCATCTTTATGAGGATCCATTTGTCTTTTGACATTTTGATGAATAAAACAACTCTAAACCAATTTGGAAGTAATAAAATATGTTATCATGAGATATTTGTTTTCTCAACAATTGTACTCACAAGATTCTCTCCCTATTTCTCCACCCCGCACTCCCTCCCCTTTTCTGCTGGAATAATTACTGGAAATCAGAAACCAAGGAATAATGCATTACAAACCGTAGGGGGTCAAAGTTAGCACCCATGAGCCAAGTCACAATGAGAACGAATTCAGGGAGAGGAAACACAGGGCAAGGACAAGAAAGCAGATAACCAACAGAAATTAAAATCTCCTTTGGATTTCCTTTCATCCAGTTTTCGAGACAAAAATATACACAGTACCAGTTCCAGCTGGAGAAAGAATGGCTAGTTTTCCATCTGCAGGGAAACTGAAATTTAAATGCAAAAGTCATCAGGAAAAGAAAAAAATAATGTATGTGAAAATTAAGAGATTTGGAACAAAACCCCTGGGTTCCTCTGTGTGGGCATGTGTCATCCAGAGAATGAAAGTTAAACCTTCTGGAAAACAGAAAATAAATGTTGAGAACAGTTAGAGACAGTTGTAGAAGACTATTTTTTTTTCTTTTTCATTTATTTTTATTTTATTAAAATACAAATGTCAACCAGACAGTTTCAAGACACCTTGACCATACAGATTCGATGAATTAATACATTGCAAACTGTTTTCATAATCTTTTGGTATTGTGCAAGGTGCATACATGATATTATATTTACAGATATAATTTTAGCAGATATCTCTTATCAGTGAATTAAGAGTGTAGTTGCTTACTTATCTTATTTTTTATACCTGAATTATATAAAAAATTCAATAATTATTTACCTAGTGGATGACCATAGTACTGAAAGCCAACATAATATCCTGTCCAACCACCATTAGTGCAGATCTTGCCTCTCATAGAATTAATTATGTAGAAGCACGGTGTATCTATCCCAACTGTGCTGTCTATACACACCCATCATGATTTTTTCTTTCTACACCCCTTCCTTTGTCTACACCTGTCAAAAGTGGGCACTCCATTGACATTCAATTACCTTAGGTGCTTGAACTCGACACCACAATCCAACACAGTCCAGCATTCTACAACAATAGTGAGTTATTCAAAGAAATTGTCGACCATATCCATTTACAGCTCAGCTTAATATCATGGGCTCACGATGTATACTTCATTTTTATACTTTTCTGCTGGATGGTTAAGACCTAGGTAGATCAAGACCTATATACCAACACAAGAACTTTATATTTCCTATGTGGTCAGTGAAGTCCTCTCAGGGTTTATCTTGTAGTCCTGTACATTATTCTGTAGTTCCTTTGTCTGTGTCATCCATGTGGATGAGTCACGGCCAATGCTTAACCAGATTGCTCTCTGTGAGAGCTTGACAGAAAGTTTTCTCTTCATGTGACTCTCCCCAGGCACACTTTAGAACTTCAGTCCCTTTCCTCTGTGGCTCCATAATCTCCTTGTTCAGAAAATTTGGAGCTCACCTGAGTTTCATGATGTCAAGGTCAGTGAAGACTCAGGACATAGGAGAACCTGTACTGCAACATCAGTGGTAGAAGACTTTAAGTGAAAATCACACGTTACTGAGGAGACTGGGAAGGGGAATTAACAACCCTTGGCCTGAAGCATCTGGTCATTTTCTCAGGCTAAATATAGATATCTTCTGCTTAAACCTGAAAGTCTACACTTAGAGGATGCATATGGAACATCATTTAAAATGATCAAGGCTAATTCAGAAAGCTAGCTGAGAAAAACGCTGCTGAGCAATTACTGTTCTTAAGAAGTCCTAATCAGTGTCATCCTTCTGGGGGATGGACTCACACGCAAATGATGCTCATCTGGCATCATTTCTGTCCCACAGCAAAATCACACAGGTTTGATTAGTAGACCACATAGATTTTGCAGTTTAAAAGATATCATTTTATATTTCTTTGTTATTATTTGCTACCTGTGTGGCCTGGACACATTTTTTTACTTACCTGGTCTCAAATATCCTCATATATAAGACAATGATTATAAAAATGATAGAGAAGGTTTACATGTTCCAGACAATGTGTAAGTACTTCATGTACATTAACTCATTTAATTCTTACAACATCCTTAATCAGAAGACCCTATTGACCCTATTCACAAATAGACAGGTGAAATCATGGAAAGATCAGATTTTTTAGTTAAAACCATCAAGGCCTTGCTGGAGTCATTAGTGATTATGTGTGCAGACATATTTTCTTCTCCACTGATGGTAGGAGTGTAAATGGGCATGAGTTCTGGTGCAATCAGTGTGTAGATTTCTCAAAAACTAGAGCTAGAGTTTCCATTTAACCTAGCAATTCTCCTTGGTATCCTCCTAAAATAATTAAAAGCGTCATACCACAACAATATATGCAAACCCATGTGTACAACAGTGTAGTTGGTAATACCCAAATCTTGGAAACAGCCTAAACACTGAAGGGATAAAGAACACTTCTTTTTTCCTTATTCAATGGCATGCTAGTCTACCACAAATCAGGATGCCATTCCGTTATTTAAACGGATGCATCTTGAGATCATACACTTAAGTGAAATAAATCATACATTGTAAATATGGCCTTGTTTCTTTAGTATAAGAAACAAAAAATACAAATAAAGCCCAACATGTGTAATAGATATTGTGGAATAGAAGAAAAATGTTCAAATGGGAAGGGGAACTTGGGGAAAGGAAGGGGAAAGGAAGAAAGGGAAAAGTTTTAAAAATGAGAAAAGAAGGATAAAATGGGCACTGGTGAGATGAGATAGCTCAGCAAACTAATAGCCTGCTTTGACAAGCTCAGGGATAAGAGTTCAATCCCAGGTCCCACATGTGGCACTGGCCCCACCTGCCCAACTGCTGGTTTGGTAGGAATCTCACCCTGACTAACTATACATGCTGATACCTGTGAAATAAGCAACTACACTGAAGATAGCAATGTGTAATAGTAGGGTCATGCTTAGAATACCTGCCATTCTGGTCTTCTAAATACGTATGGCCTGTCATGACATGCCAATTATTGCCATACTATTTCTCAAGTAAATGTTTGTTTAAAAAAAAAAAAGGATGATAAATGAAAAGCAAAAAAGACACAAGAAAACAATGTCCCAGAACTGTCCTGCTACAATGCTGTATATGGTTAGATTTCTGAATTTCTGTGTAAAAATATGTAATTGTTTATTCATATTTTTAAAATAATTTTATTTTTTCTTCATATTCGGTATGGAATTAAAGTTCAACATATAAGTTCTTGATGGAAAATACCTGTTCCATGTTATGCCTAAGATGTTGATATTCAGACAGATAATGAAGATATACCCAACTGCATATGTTGTAGGGTAGTAATAAGCTTCTCTTCTGGAGGGTTAATCACATAAGTTTGGAGGCTAAAAATTAGAGAAAAAGAAGTGCTGCAAGGTCAGCCAACATTTTGGCCCTAGCCTTTCAAGGTCAGTGAAGACTCAGGACATATGAGAATCTATGCTGTAACATCATGTAGCTCAGTTGTGTCCAAATTTTCTAATCCAGGAGGTTATGGGGCCACAATATCTGATTGATGATGTAGATTGTGCTTGGTTTTCTTCCTACTGTATTAAAACCTACTCATAGGGTTGGGGAGATGGCTCAGTGGAGTATGCGCTTCCCTGGCAAGTGCAAGGGCCTGAGTTCAATCCCTGGTTCCACCAAAAAAATGAATAAATAAAAATAAAAAACCTACTCAGTAATATTATACTTTAATAAGTGGACTGACCATTTTCAAAATCTCTGGGATTTATCATATTCAGGAATAGCTAAGGGCCATGCTATTTTTCTTTCTTTCTTTTTTTTTTTTTCATGCTATTTTTCAGTGGCAGTGGGATATAATTTTAGGTTCCTCCCCTAGAAACCTGTGCTGTATTTAACTTTGTAAGCATTCTAAATCTATATCAGAAAAAAAAAAATACTAAAACTATTTAGGGCTTCCATCCAAAACTCCAAAAGTACTCTGAAAGTTATCCTTTTCTTGTTTAATGGAAGCAACCATGTTTTAGTGAACTTAATAGGTCCAATATAATGACAAAATTATATCTTTTGAGAATACAGAGCTCCCTGTTGTTATCCCCAAATAATTTCATAAATCATTTTTTTAATGTATTTAGTACAGGGTCTCACTATGTAGGTCAGACTCAGCGATCTACTCAGTGGTCCTCCTGTTTCAGCCTCCCGAGTGCTGAGATTACAGGATGCACCGCCATTCTCAATCTTAATCATCAGTTCAGTGTGCCTCTGGGGTGGGCCGGATGGCACACCAGGAGTGGAGCCCCAGCTGCTGGGCTATGGCTTAGCAAGCACTTCAGTTTGCTGAGTTATTTGGTCAGCTCTTTTAGGAATAATTGATAAAATTATTTTTATACTATTTAGCCTATGACCCAGTGTTACAATTTGTGTATAAGGGACCTCCTAAAGCCTCATGCAGCCATGAGGCATTTTCTGGAGTCTGTGATTGGTTATTGTGCGTGTGAGCACTGCATCTGCCCTGGGGAAAGTAATTTGCATTACAGTGTGAGGAGGGAGGAGACGCAGCGGCTTGAGCTGCTGCCACTCCTTTTGCTTTTGCTCTTTGCCTCCACCACGGAAGTTTCCTTTCTGCCATGTGCCACTGCCTTGGAGCCAGCTGAGTGTGGACTGAACTCTCCACTGACCGTGCACTAAATAAACCCTTTCTTCCTTTATTTTAAGCATCAGATATTTGTCCCAGCAATGAAAGAAAGAAGAATAATTGAGACAGAATTTGGTATAAGAGAAATAGGATGGTTGCTGTGGCTAATCCTGACCATGTGGATTACAAGTTTTGGGAATGGCTTATGAGAAGAGATAGGAAAGGTTTGGAGATTTCACCTACAAGAGAAGCACTGGAGCAGCTCCTGCTGTTCTTTATGGAGATTCTGTTTACAGCTCAGAAGAAAGAAAAAAGCCTGCCTGTAAAGACCAGCCCTGGGAGGTTTCTTACGGGAAGAAGGACTGCAGATAATACATATTATGGCTTGGAAGAAAGTCTGTCTGTACTTTGTTCATGTCCCAAGACTTTGCCTGACACTGTAGTTAAGTGCCATGGACAGATTAATCTTACAAAAGAAATTTCAAAGCAGTCAAATATTGAGGCAGTGGCATGGCTACTGTTGGGGGCTTTTAGTCATATTTACATAGAGAATCAAGAGGAAAAACTCCAGCATGATAATTTAAAATGTTGTGAATTTGACCAGAAAGGAAGCTCAATAAAGAATGAGAAGACTGAGCTGAGAGGTTCTTCACTGCCCAGAAGGAACGAGAGAATAAAAAGGATAGCCTGAGGGCATCACAAGGGCTTGCAGGTCTGTACCCCTTGCAGCCTCAGAAAGGTTATTTCCTGCAAGTGCCACTCTGCCTTGCAGCCATATGGACTGAACCCTCTGCTGACTGTCAAGCCAAAGTACCCCTTTCTCCCTTCATTTCAGCTATCAAGTGCCTGTCCCAGCTATGAGAGAAGAGTAACTGAGACACCCATAATTGTACTTTTGGATATCTAGTCTAGAAAAACAATCAAAAAGAACTGAGGAATATTATTGAAATTCCTAGGAAAAAATTAGAAACAACATAAATAACAAAAAAAGAGTGGATTAAAAGGGAATGGATAGATATGGTGAGTTAGATGTTCAAACAAGTGAACTAGGGTCTGGAGACATGGCTCAGTAGAATAAGTACTTCCCTGGCAAGCTTAAGGGCTGAGTTCAATTCCCAGTTCCACCAAAAAAATAAAAAATAAGTGAACTATATTTATTTGTATCTGCATGAAAAGAGTCTCAAACAAAACCTTTTTATCTGAAAAAACAAGTAACCAATGTAATATGAATTATAGAACATGCCTGTGAATTGAGAAAACATAGCAATACACTCTGGATTCATTTGGTCCCTGGCAGCAGCCATATTACAGGTAAGTTACAAACTATTGTAACACAAATATAAACCAAGGACTGGTAAGTAAGGAATTGAACTCTGTGTGTGAGAAAATGAGAAAAACTGACTCAAACTCAAAACAATGCTGTTTTACAAGGAGTACATATGGGTTTGGGGTGGAGCAGAATTTGGAAAAAGACTGTGTAAAAAAGATAGAAATCACTAGGACTTAACACGTGAGCCAGAAGCTTCAAATGCTTTTCAAAGAGATAAATACATATGCACACATATTATTTGCATAAATTAAACAGTAATATGCCTAGAAAACAGAAACAAAAAAACAGCCACAGGACCAGCCAGATTGCTCAGCATATGAAAGTGCCTGCTTAGGCAGGCATAGGGATCAGGGTTCGATCTCTGGTGTGCCATGCCAGCCCATGCCTGGGCCACACTGAGGTGGGGATTGATTGAGACTGAGTGTGGTGGTGCAGGTGCACACCTGTGATCCCACCATTTGGGAGGTTGAAAACAGGAGGATCACTATGAGTCCGATCTTTGACTCTGTAGAATCTGCACTAAATACATTTTTGAAAAAGCTACCAGCCAGTAATGTCATAATGTGAGTGGTAGTTTATTCTGGATCTTGAAAATATGTTATCACTCTTCTAAATTATTTCCTATATATTTACTGTAATTTCCATATTCAGTTTCCAATCTGCAATGTTCATCCACCAAATATTTGGTCTGAGAGTATATCACAGTGATAGTGAACACCCTTGGTATTCATTCTAGATTCAATCAATATCACCAAATCAACAACAACAAAAACCCTAAATTTTTATTAAGGTAAGGTCTGCGATATGTGTAGTTTCATTTTAAACAATTCAGTTTCCAATGATTAGCTTCTAGTGATGCACCCTGGATTTATTTTGTGATTATCAGCAACAATATAAGAAGCCAGTTGCAAACTAATGTGAGAAGAATGTAAACCAGGCAAGGAACAGAACTAGGTGGGCCTCTGAAATTCAGTGGGTACACAGAATCCTTCTTCTGCAATGAAGAAAAATTCAGGAAGGTCAGGCAGGCAGATAGGCAGATTAGAGGCTGAGAAAGTGTAACAATCGATTTTTCTTTTCTCAGGTCACAGGGAGACCAGCAATGATTGAAAGAAAAGGAACACTTTGCCCGAAACTTGACATAAGAAGGAAATAGAGATCATGTTAGAGATTTCACCAATTCAAGGATGAACAGAATGCTAAAAGGCTCCACACAAAAGCAATCCAGACCATGTCTCTTAGGACCACTTGGAAGAATGGACATAAGTGTACAGCCAGAGGTCATTCAGAAATTCTCAGTCTCCAAAATACCTCACACTGTCTGCACAGCTAATGTATAACATGGAGTTGTAGAATATTTTCTGTTTGTTGAATTTGTTAAAATAATTGAGTGGCAGAAGGGCTTATCCTTAATTTCAAGAATCTGCTGAAGGTCTAGGAAAGAAGACTATTGTGCCTGATAATTTTCTTTGAAAACAACAATTGGGTAGGCTTTGAAAATTTATACTAAAGGTGATAGAATGAACCTAGATGTTCTCCGGTGTAGAATAAGAAATGTCTATGCAATTTCTAGGACAGAGCCTATCATGTCTATTATATTTGTGGCTTTCCCCAATGATTTTCTGAAAATCAAGGTATTATTTGTTAGTGTTTCCATGGAATTGGATATAGAGCTTAGCACATGGAGTGTTTATAATATGATTTTCACTGATAAATGAGCCAGTCTTCTTAATTAGGCTTGCATGCTTATGTCATACAAAACTCATTTTCTGTCAAAGCTACGTGCCTTTTTCCAGGCCTTACTTTCTCTGATCAATGCATCTGCAAAATGAGGAGGCAGCATCAATCATTTCTTGACACGAATCATTTTAGCTGACATAGCACAGACAGTGCAATTTTCTAAACATGAGCTTATGATTTGGGCTGTCTAAGTGCTAATAACTTAACTGTCTATCGCCCAAAGAAGAAATGAAAATTCAATTTGATGCTTTGGTTAAATTGTCCAGTTGTTTTCAGATAATATATTTCCAAAGTAAGGTAAGAAAGCACATCCTTTCTGGTGTAAATCCTGAGTAACCAAATAAAAGAGCTAAATATAATGGCCTGAAAGAGGCATATGGAAAAATTCACTGATTCAGTATGAGAACATAGTGTTCAGAAAGGGAAAACCCCAGCAAAAGTTTCAAAGAATAAGAGAGGAGAAAAGACATTGGTGTTCTGGGGAATGGTGGTAAAGATGAAAGTCAAAGAAAAGGTGACTCTGGCTCCCAGAGAGAAATAGGGAAAGATGCATACCCAGAGGAGTTCGCATCAGCTAATAGCAATTACTGTTCTAGGCACTGTGAAGGCGTTAAAGGTAGAGACATGAGAACATGTGTACTCTGTTTTGCTGGCACAAGCTGAAGTACACCACAAGAGCAGAACAGGCACAATGAGTACCAATCACAGACTTAACTAGAATGAGTTCTAAAGAGTTGAAAAGCAGAAGGCACAAGTTCTGAGCAGATATAATTTAAAGCCACAAGTACATGAAAGTGTGTGACCCAGTAAGAAAAAAAAAGTTCCAGAAAGAAGTTAGGCAGAGAAAGAAACAAAAGCTGACTTGGAGGTACATGACTCTAAATTCCAGAGGGGGGACTAGGAAGATAGCTTGGCGGACTGGGAACCTACCTGGCAAGCAGAAGGACCTGGGTTCAATCTGTAGTACCGCATGCCACTGGCCACCAAAAGCGGGTGTGATGGAACACACCTCTAATCACAGCAATGGGGAGGCTGAGCAAGAGGATCACTATGAGTCTAAGCTGTGGACTGACACCCTAAACTAAATAAATCAGGAAATAAAATATTTTTTAAAATCCATAGTGAGAGATCTAATAGCTATATGACCTCAAGAGTGACTGACAAAAGGTTTTTTGTTTGTTTTTTGAGACAGGATATTGCTATGCAGTTCAGGCTGGGCTTGAGCTCACTTTGTACCCCCATCAGGTCTCAAACTCACAATGATCCTCCTGCCTCAGACTCCCAAATGCTGGAATTATAGATCTGTGACACCATGCACTGCTCAATGAAAGTTTTTAATGAAAGGATTGTTTTTGTGTTTGGAGTGAATAAGATACTCTGAGAGATAAAAACGGATGCTCAGAGAAGAGACAAACATATACACTTACTTTCTAAAAGTGTTTTTGATTAATTGCAAAGTCATCTTGACCATTATCTTTGTCCCAGACACCTAAAATGTCATGTGTTCTCTCTCCTGAAATTCCAGTCTATTTTACATTGTATCATGTGTTATAATTTGATATTCTAGCAGACCTGCTGTAGGCTCAGAAAATAGATGACCATCAGATGAAAAGAGATCCCCAAGCACATAAAAATAACTACTGCCTAAATTTAAAATTATGGACATGACTCCCAAGCCTGGAAAAGACCAGATGCCAGCCTGTTTCTCTTATCCATACTGACAGCCTCATGGCTGTTATTTAATGAAACATTTAATTTGAATGGTGTCATATAAGAAGCTATTGTTTTTGCTTCTGTTTTCTGGGGACAGACATTGGCAACTCTGGACTTTCTTCCTTCACCTAGCAGAGAAATATGAGCTTTGTTTTGGAGCCAGAAAACAACTTCACTGTTTTCAAAGTAAGAGAGCTGTATGGTTTAGGTATTTAATACTGTACAAGTTTTTACCGGAAGCTCCTTGAGTTAGGGAAGTGTCTAAACAAATTAGAGTTCAAATCTTACAGCCATATTTATTTTACTAAGATATTCACAGTCCTGGAAAACCACTTTAACTTTCCCTAAGTCCAAGCCTTTGCTAATTGTCCCTTCCTAGCTGAGTGCCTCCATCTCCAGTATTGATGTCGCCTAGTTCTCTCTATCTCCTCTTTCATTTTCCTTTAACTCTTACCAATGATAACCCTGTCTCATAAATGTGTGTTATTTTAAATCCTCTGCTTATTTTAACCATCTACTTTCATATTTACTGTCCTCAAATCATGGATTTTTCCCCATATCAGACCTGCATTATCATTTATGGATGTCTATTGTGGCCATATAGTATTAATATAGGACTTTTATCCTATGATCTCAGGCCTACAGGATGGAATAATTATCTGACCAAATAAACATCTTAGCAATGGTCAAGATCTGTGTAGAGAGAAGAAACTGGTCAAGCAATGGCCATCACTCATCCACATGGCTGACATTGACAAAGGATCTACAAACTGCAGTATAGGGTTTCAGGATAAATATGAGGGGATTTGATTTAACTTGGCAGATACAAAAGTTACAGTTCTTGTTATAGAGAATTTTGCTTTATCTTGGTTTTAACCATTCAGAAAAAAGTATAAAAACTAGGTATAAGAAGTAAAGCCATCTTAATATGCTCAGCTGTAAAAGCTCAACAACTTCTGACAACACCAGTCCTACAGATAACCCCCTACTATTACGGACTACTACATTGGATTATTTTGTGGAATTCATGCACCTACAATATTTAAATGGCAATGTAATACCCATCTCTAACAAAACTAAATGAAAAAGGGATATAAATGAAGGACCATTTTGTAGTAAAAAGAAAAAAAATATATATATATATATGTGTGTGTGTGTGTGTGTGTGTGTGTGTACACTGCTATTTTCTCTTAATTCAATAAAAAGAAAGAGTTATACTAATAGTATTTGCATAAGATGCTATGTCTGCATCTTGTACTATGAATAACTACTATAAAGACAATATACAATGAACTAATTATTGCAACTGTCCTACTATCCTGTTTAGAAACTGTCTCATTGCTATTTGAGTCTCAAGAAAATTAAATAAAAAAAGATATTCTATAAAAAAAGATCTATGTAGATGCCCTACTGCTTCTAGCATGCCTGGATGGGGCATCTTTCTTTAACCAGGTCGTAAATACTCTGATAGTGTTATGGCAAACAGAAACACCAAAACAACATCCAGGATTTGGAGGCAGATTTATTTACTTTGATGAGCACTAATTGGGACTTAAATATCAAGTCCTGATGTCTGGTGGTCTAGAGCTTATATGGGATAGTCAATCAGGAAATACAGGGGCACAGTGGCTTGTCAGTTGATGAGTGGATCCTACAATATGTATCCTAGTGACCAGCTATGTATCACAATGACCTTCTAAGAAACAAAATAACAGGAACTGGTACTGGAACTATTACGGGACAACTAACAAACTGAAGTATACTGTCTGCAGAAGCATCTTTTGCTACAACAGCATCTTCCCAAAACTGACATGACATAGGACCCTATTCCTCTGATGAAAATAAGACTGGCTTCTCTGTGTGAGGGATTTTGATAGCTAATGACTTGTGTTATCTCATTTGATCATTGCCTGAGTGTGTCTACAGGAGTGTTTGTACAGAAATATTAGAAGTTTATTACTACTTTTATTTAAAATAGATCAATCAAGCTCAGACAGATTAACATCTTGCTCAAAACCCCTTTATAACCTCTGTAGGATGTTGTAGATTTGAACTCAAGCATAATTCTTTTTTAGTCAAAAATCCATTTGTGTTTGGCCAAAGCTGCTAGATTTCCTCCCTTTTAAAAAATATTTTATTTTGAAGAGTAAAAACAAATGCAAGCAAATAGCAGAAACCAAGACAAAAGCATGATGTGGAAATTAATCTCTTATATAGCCCATGCTAGGCTTAAATTGATGGCAGTCCTCCTACCTCAGCCTCCCAAATGCTGGGATTATAATCATGCACCACCGTGCCTGGCTCCCTCTGGTATTGCTGAATAAGTTTGGTCTTTGATAACTGGAGGACACTAAAGAGATTAAAGTTGGTGGGTATCTGCTGTTTAAACAATGTATAAACATGGAATATGTGTGCTCACTTGATTTGGCAAGATACATTTGCAATTCCTAGAAATTGCAAGATATGAAAATAAGGCATAAACTACTTGCATTAACCACCATTCTAAACCAGAGTTTCACTTGAGGGTTTTTTTTTTTTTTTTTTTTTTTTTTTTTTTTTTTTTTTTTTTTTTTTTTTTTTTTTTTTTTTTTTTTTTTTTTTTTTTTTTTTTTTTTTTTTTTTTTTTTTTTTTTTTTTTTTTTTTTTTTTTTTTTTTTTTTTTGTCTTTTTGAGACAAGGTCTCACTATGTAGTTCAGGTTGGCCTTAAATTCACTTTGTAGCTCAGGCTGGTCTCGAACTCACAACAATCCTCCTGCCTCAGCCTCCTGAGTGCTGGGATTACAGGCATGCGCCACCAAGCCATACTCTCACTTGAGAGTTTGAAAAGCCCTAGGGAACGAAGTTTGTCAAGGCCTGAAGTCAAGTAGATCTGATACTCAGCTTCAGCTTCCCATTGCCTGGATCTCTTTGGGAAAGCATCTTAAATTCCCTGAGTTCTAGTTCATAATGTGAATAAAATGGGCTGTTGATATAAAACTCATCAGGCTTTAAAATTAATATTTGTGGGGCTAAGGAGTTGGCTCAGTAGAATAAGCACTTGCCTGGCAAGCACAAGGGCCTGAGTTCAATCTCTGATTCCACCAAAAAAAAAAAAAAAAACAATTTGCATGTTTGTCTTTATCACCTTTGAGCACAACCATAATTGCACTGATACTTCAGAATGACTAGCAAATTGTGCCAATTAATTAGTTAGACTTTTCCAATACAATTTCCTTATCTATTACTCTATCTGATATCAGACACTATGATTAATGAATAAATTATAGTTTCAGGGCATGGTGACTTTCTTACTTTTGTCCATTTAAGTAACTACACTATGTATTTTTTTTCCTGCCCACAAAAGAGATGAATAAGACTTTTAAATGTAATGTATAAGACTTTACTTGCTGTTATTTGAATCTGGGATATCCCTCCATGGCCTTTCGGAAGGTAGTGGAATATACAAGATGGAGCTCTGTTGGAGGAATTGAGCTCATTGGAAGTGTGCCCTCAAAGTGGATGTCAGGACCCTGGCCCTCCTCTGTCTGCCTGCCTGTCTGTCTGTCTGTCTCTCTGTCTACTTGTTTGTCTGTCTGTCTCTCTTTCTCTGTCTGTCTGTCTGTCTCTGTCTACCCCATCTGTGTTTCCTCTTTCCCTGCAGTCATTACATGAATAATGTTCTTTGTCATATGCTTCCACTATGACATACTGTTCTTCAACAGAGCTAAAGCAATAGGGCCAAGCAACCATGGCCTGGAATCTCCAAAATGGTGAGATAAAATAAACCCTTTCTCCTTGTAAGTTGATTATCTAGAGCATTTTCCTACAGTAACAGCAAGTTGACTAACACAAAGTAACTAACTTAATTGTTTATTCATTTCTATGGATGGAAGAGCACTCAGTGATATAATTTCCATGATCTGTACCAGAGAGTACCAGTATGGTACTTGTGTTATTTGCTTTAGTTTTTAAACAAAAGATGTCAATGTATGAAGTGTTTTTTTTTTTTTTTTTCTAAACAAGGCCCTCAGGATTTATGTTTACTTGCAGTCTTGGCACTTTGGGATAAACAAAGTTTGGGGACTCAGCTCCAAAAGTTGATCAGCACTGATACACAATACAGACATACCTCACATGCATACAGAAATGCAGATACAGTTGTCCTTCCATATCTGAATGACAGTGCTGCAGTATGCCCTGCTGACAACAAATTCTGAGAGTAGATAAAGTTGTATATTGTTGTACGTAAACAATTCATATTCTCCTGCACACTCAATTCCTCTCTAAATTACTTATAATGCCTAATAAATATAGTATAAATTTCATAAAAATAGTTTCAATAAGTAACTTTGACAATAATAATTGAGTCTTTCATTGGATCCATGCATTTCTCGTTTTCAGGGCTTCTGATGGAATGCTAGTGTGTGTAAGTAGCTAATTTGAAGTTCATTTCATTACAAAAGATGTACAGTGTCTTCACCTTTCTCTTTGTTTAACTGTTTTTTACTCATTTTTCAGAGCCAGGTACAAGCATCTTCCCCCATAAACATCTTTCTTTCTCCTTTCCAATATTAAATTATGTTTCATGCCTATATTTTTGTTGTAATACACTTGCTTTTTTCTTTGTTACATGAAAAACAATTTTAACAAAAATATTTGGTTACATATTTAATTTTTTCTGGTTAAAAATGTAAGCTCCATAAAGAATGGAATGTTGCAGTTAGTTGTATCTTTCCTAGTGTCCAGCCCAGTACTTCAGAACTTACCACATTTTGAAATATTTAAAATTTAGTTTTCAAATCATTGGGTGAAATAGTCACCCACTGAATGAATATTTATTCTTATAGAAATACAATTATAAAGTTCACTACAGGGAGTCATAAAAAGAGGTAAAACTTAAAATCATCACTTATAGGATGACTCAGGGAAAAGATGAGGTAAAGGTTACATAAGTCAGGGAAAGAGTGTTATAAGAAAGAAAGCATGGGCACATATATTGTTGAGGCAATAAAAGATGAGATTTGCTGATTGATGCATCTGAACTGAGAAGAGACTTGGGCCATGTTGAAATAATTTGCTTATGAAACTAGATTACAGTGTTTCCTCATAAGTTCTCAATATTATCTCACATTTTCAGAACAACTTGGTAACTATGGTTTCAAAGGAGAACTTACTGCACTTATATGACTCCTGTAGATACCATCCTCCTAATGACTAGCCCGTCAGCTTTCTCGCTATGACAAGCTTGGATCCAGCATCATCTGTTCCCCAGGATAACATAATGACTCTTTGAAAGAAAAGAGCACGACTATCCCCTTTACCCAAATAATAAACTATTCATTTGGTACCCCACTGAGTTTTACAAATAAATTTCAAATCACATCCCTCCATTGCTAAAACCTTCAATCGTTTCCTATCCACACTGTGGACTATGTATGACCTTTCAAGATGTACAAGGTCTGGGTAGTGGTAGCATTAATGTTATTCCAAATGCTTGCTGGAACCCAGGCAAAGTGAGACACTGATGTTCCTTAAACAGACCAAACCTTTTTCTTCCTCCAGCAATAGCTGGCGATCTCCTTGCTTGCTAGTAATCTTTCCCTAGAATGAGACAAAAGTCTCATTCTTCTCCCATTTCAGATCGTACTCAAGTATGATGTGGTTTAGGATGCCTTCCTTCTCTTGTCCTTGCCCAATATCCCACCTAAACCAGTACCCTTCTATACATCCTATCAACCCATTGATTAGGATAGTATTAATTATGCCACAGAAAGAAGAAAACCCCAACAACCCCTGGCTTCAGTTCTTGCTCATCGTCATGAGCCCACCTCCAGCCAGCTGAGGGCTCTGCTCCATGAACCACACTTTAGGAGAAGGCTGGCAGATCACTGAGGGCAAGAGCATGAAAAGCAGGCACTTACCCATAAAGTTCCCTTCAGGATATGACGTTCAAGAATTGTCTTCATATTTTGTTGGTTGAAGCCAGTTGGAGGCTCACAAAGCAGCAGCTGGGCAGCAGCTGCCAAGGTACCATCTATCCAGACCAAAGTCGGGAGGCACTTGATAAACAGAATCGTGAGGAGAGCAGTCTACTTTCTTCTTAATTTCATCTAATTACCACCTCCATTTTCTTTACATTTAAGATGGTTTTTGATTCATTCCCTGATCAAAGCTGAATCTCAGATGACAATAACCTAATCTTTCAAATAACTATCATATGCTTGGGTATCTTATATAGCGCTAGGAACAGATGGGATGGTAACTTTGTATTTGTGGTGATTAAAGAGCTATTGAAAATAATAAGGCAGTTTCTATAGAAAATTCAGTCCTAGTGATAGGAAAACATTGAACAATATCTTAGTAATATTTATATAAATGTGACTCAGCAGTCTTTAATCACTGATTTATTGAGCTTATTCACTCATCCATTTGCTTATCACTCAGCACAAGTAAAGTGGCAATCACTGTGCTTAGTGCCTTGTGTGGCATAAGTAAGATCCAGTTCTTCACCTCCAAGAACTAACAGTGTAGTTTAGACAGATGGACAAGTAAACAAACAAATACAGTACGAGCAAAGGAGAAATGGCAGATTTTACTCTTAATTACTGAAAAAGTGCTTTGCACCCCTTTTCCATACAAAGTACAATGAAAGTGCAGATTTAGACCAAATAAATTTGCCTGCCTATCTGGATATTTCTCTCAGGGGCTTACTTCTAATGGTGGTGTTCAAATTTTCCATCAAAAGAAAATTCCAGACTTGAAGATATAAAGAGTCTAATTGGGGGAAAGGGACAGGCAATTGAGAGAATGACAAATCTCCTGTGTTATATGAAGCAGAGATTTTAGAAAAATCTAACATCTGCAGCTCATCACTAGCTAAAAATAAATGCTACTTTGCAGTATGCCAGATGTTTCTCCTCGCTGGAATTATAATGTAGGTAATACAGTATGGTCAGAGCAGAAAATAGAAGCAATCACTGAGATAAACATCCTACCCTTAAAGTAACCAAATTTTATCTGGAGTCTCAGACCATATAACCTAGGAAGAACACAAGAGATTATACAAATGTTATGTTTTTTCTTATTGTTTAGCACATGAAGATGCGGAAACATTCTGAGGGGTTAGGGAGATAGCTAGGAAGTCTGAGCACCTGCCCAGGAAGTGGGCAGGTTTGATTCCTGGTGCCACATGCCATGCTGGCACCATGCTGAGCTGGCTGCTGAAACCAGGCATGGTGCTGCCTGCCTTTAATCCAAGCACCAGACAGGCAGATGCAGGAGGATCACTACAAATCTGAGCTGCATGACAAAGCCCTGTACCTAATAAATAAATGAAGATTTAAAGAATAGAAGAAAGGATTAGCTACAATATTTGAACTGGCAACAAGTATGAAAAGGTCCTTTAAAAACTTCTCCAAATACAGCTTCTCTAACAGCAATGGAACACCTATCTCTGACAAAACAAAACAAAAAGAGGGATACAAATGAAGGACCATTTTGTAGTGAAAAAAAGTAAGTATATTCAAAATAGAATAGATATACAGCTACCTTCTCTAAGTTGAATGAGAAGAAAGATTTGTATTAATATTGTTTACACAAGCTATCATGTCTGCATCTTGTACTATGAATAACTACTACAAAGACAACATTATGCAATGTGCTAGTTATTATAACTGTCCTACTAACCTGTCTCATTGAAATTGTCACATTGGTATTTCTTTTTTATTAAAATTAATAAAAAAGAGAAAGAAGGAAGGATTCTGAAGTTCTAAACAAGAAGCTACATAGTGATAGAAAAATTTAGCCTCTTTATTTTACTCTAGGGGCATAACTCCTAATTTTTTTCTTTTAACTCACAGTAGTTATTTCCCCTTTCAGTTTCTAAAATAAATATAATAAGCTATGTAAATAGTGAAATTATATCTCATCTCACATACTTAACTATTAGAGAGAGAGAGCACATATCATTAGTAGTTGTTAAGTATTGAGGAAATATAAACATACAAAGTCTGGTACTGGACATTATTACTAGCAAGGAAATATTGTCAAACAAGATAAAGCAAAGTCAAAGAGGAAAGAAAACAAAGTTACTCTTTGCACCTCAGTTCTTTTGTTTCAGGGAGCATAGGGCATTGATGATTCCATTTTTTGCCCCTAACTCCACTAAGGTCAAATCTGACCGCTGAATAAGCACAAGAAAGATACTGACACAGGGACGCTCAGACTCCTCCAATGGGTGCCTTTGGTTTGAGGACTCTCAGCAATGCAAAATCTTTCCAGGAGCTCACCACTCTTTTGTACCTTTCTGTCCCTTTGTACTCACACTTTAAAATGTGTCAGACCTGTTGCCAGGCAGATGCTGCCTACTAAACTACTTAGGCAGATGCAGCAGCGGGGGGTTCGATGCCTGCCACGCCATGCGGGCCCCACCTCCGGGCATGCAGAGGCATAGAATGAGACTCGGTGTGGTGGTGCACACTTGCAATACCAGTGCTTGGAGACTGACAAACAGGAATAATCACTATGAGTCTGATCTGTGTAGTGAGACGCTGTAGACCTTGTACTAAATATATAAAAAATAAATAAAATGAAATAAAATAAAATGTGTCACAAGTCTATAAACACTTCTGCCTTCTTCAACTCTCTTCTTTATTTCCTGCAAGACTTTCCCTCAATTAATCTCTTGGATTTTTAATCAGCTCTGCTTCACAGATAACGTAAATCAACAAGTAGGTATACACATTTCTAACTTTTCTGGTGGTATAAACACTTGTTTTGTCTAATGGGTATAACAGAAAGTAAAGATAATAATAGCTTTAAATAGGCTTAAGTGAATCTTAGATGCACAATTTTGAGTATAATTTCTTTCAATAGTTTTTATGTTCTTATGTTAGGACATTGATAAGGCACATGAGAAATGTTAACTTACAGTAAGGATGTTACCTTATTTGACAGTAATTATATACTTAAAAATCTTTTGTGCTATTCATCTAGAATTGTACTCAAGATCATTTTTATGAACAATAGATTTGAGGACCAGCCAGATAGCTCAGTAGATTAAAGCTTGTGTTAGGCAGATGCAGAGACTGGGGTTCAATCTGTGGTGTGCTGTACCAGTCCTGACCTCGGGACACACTGCAATGGCAATTGAGACAAAATATAATGGCTGAAAGCAGAAGGATCAGTATGAGTCCGATCTATGTAGTGATACCTTGTACTCAATACAAGAAAAACTATAAAGTAGAATAAAAATAAATGATAGATTTGTAGTTTAGTAGGCAGGATTGACCATAAATTTATTTCTACTTCTTATTTGTGATAAGTGCTTTCTATTTTGTTTTCTAGGATTTGAAAATCTAGAAGGGCAAAGAGGGAAAATGGTGAAATCAGAGGAGAAATCTCTGCATAACTGGGGACAGAGTAATGAAAGAGTGAGTGAGGAACAGACCAGAGGAAGCTGCAGCCCAGTTGCTCTGGGATGCAAAAGTGCCCCTTGCCCTCTGTCGAGGCATGGGAGCATTTGCGCTTCTAGATACAAAGCACCACCAAGAGCCAGGTGAGGAGCAAAGAGATGTGCAAATGGTGAGGCAGAGCCAAGTGGCTACATCTGCCCTCTACCACCTTTACTGACTTTGCAGGAGCTTTTCTTAGAGAAACGATATGAAAATGTGAAAGCTCAGGAAAAATAAGAAGAATATACACAGAGAAGGAAACACAAACATAAAAAAATGAGGTTGAGGAAAGTCTTCTGCTGCATAAAAATGGTGATGAAAATACACCCTCACTTTTCTCAGGATGAATAAAAGTGAACTACTTTCTATAGAAACTTATAAGCCTTAGAAAAATGTAGGGATTAAAGTAGGTTGAGATATTATTAGTTTGGGTTCTGGAAAGACTATTGCTGCCATAAAAAGGAATTTAAAATGTATAAGGGGGTTTTAAAATTGATTAAATATAAATAGAATTTTCAGATGCATAATAGCTGTAATTTTCTTTTAGCAATGCAGAGACTAAAAGGCTATTATCATAAATAAAATAATAATAATCATGAAAATTTATTTAATTTTATTTTATTTAAGAACAAATAGCAATGAGACAGTTTCAAATCAAATTAGTAGGACAGATTCAACAATTAATACATTGCACATTGTTTTCGTAGTGGCTTTTTCTATTACAAGGTGCATGCATGATTATCTACAAACACTACTAGAGCAGATGCCTGTAACCAATGATTTAAGAGAGTATAGCTGTGTACCTATGTTTTTTTAAGCTGAATTATAGTACAGTTTAAATAATTAATACTTCTTAACATTGTTATCTTCCTAGTGGTTATCCATACTACAAGAAGTAGACAGGACATCCCGTCCAAACACTATTAGTGCAAATCTTTCTTCTCATAGAATTACGCAAAAATACTGTATATTTATCATAACTGTACTGTTTATACAAACACACAAAGGTTCTTCCTTTGTATCCCACCTTTTTTTGTTTAGTCCTGTCAGGGATGGGTATTCTATTGTCATTCAATTATTACAGGTGCTTGAACTCAGAGAACCAATCCAACACAGTCCACCAGTCCACAATAATAGTTGGTTGTCTGAAGAAGTTTTCACTAGAGCTATTTACAGCTCAGCTTTTTATTAAGGACTTATTTTATGTACCTCGTTTTTATACTTTTCTGTTGGATGCTGAAGACTGAGGTAAAGCAAGGCTCATAAAACACTAAATGTAACTTCTGTATCTGCTGAGGTCAGTTAAGTGAACTCAGGGTATATCTTTTAAACCTGTACCTCCCTCTGTAGATCTTTTGTTTGTGTCAGCCATGTGGATGAGTCACGGATATTGCTTAACCAGTTTGCTCACTGTGAAAGCCTTAGAGAAACTTTTCTTCCCTTTTGATTCTCACTAGGCACACTATAGATCACTGATCACATTTCTCTGTGGCTCCATAATCTTCTTGATCAGAAAATTTGGGGCACAACTGAGTTCCAAGATGTTACAGTACAGGTTCTCCTGTGTCCTGAGTCTTACTGACTTTAAAAGCCTAGGGCCAAAATGTAGGCTGACCTTGCAGCCCTTCCATTTCTCCAATTTTTGATCTACAATCTTAGGTTGTTAAACATTCAGAAGAACAGCTGATTGTTACCCTGAAATATACAATTCAGTTCACCCAAACTATCTGACTAACTTCTTTGTAGTTGTTGTTAAACTTATCTATTTGTATTTCTTCTTTTCATTTCTTATACTAGGGATAATATAAATATTTGAACATGTGTGTCTGGTTTATTTCACTTATGAGTATATGTTCAAGTAGCATTCACCTCAATATAAATGCTTCAAATTTATCATTCTTTATAGCTGAGTAATACTCCATTGTATGGAAATACCACATCTTTTTCAACCATTCCTCATGTGACAGGCATCTTGGTTGGTT
This sequence comes from Ctenomys sociabilis, assembly GCA_004027165.1. Classification (NCBI taxonomy): domain Eukaryota; kingdom Metazoa; phylum Chordata; class Mammalia; order Rodentia; family Ctenomyidae; genus Ctenomys; species Ctenomys sociabilis. The sequence goes on from PVKA01010835.1 coordinate 55,408, forward strand.
CCAAGATTTTGCTATCACAAATTGTGGTGCTATAAACATTGATACACATATATCACTATGACATGGTGTATTCAGTTCCACTGAGAAAATCCCCAGTAAGGAGATAGCCAGCTTGAATAGGATTTCGAGTCCTAGTTTTGTGGGGAGTCTTCACACTGATTTCCACAATTGTTACACCAGTCTACATTCCCACCAGCAGTGGAAAAGTGTTCCGTTTTCCCCACAACCTCTCTAACATTTGTTGTTGGTTGACTTCTTTATGATAGCCATTCTTTCGGGAGTGAGATGGTATCTCAGTGTGGTTTTAACCTGCTGAGATGGATGGCTAGAGATGTGGAGCATTTTTTCTTATATTTATTCACTTCTTTAATTTTGTCCTCTGAGAAGTGTGTATTCATCTCAGATGCCCATGTTTAGATTGGGTCTTTGAATTTGAAGGCCCTAATGTATCTTAGTTCTTTATAAATTCTAGGGACCAGACCTTTGTCTCAGTGCTTATTAATTAACATTTTTTCAAAATTTGGGATGGTATTTTCACTTTGTTGACAATTTCTTTTGATGTGCAGGAACTTCTCAATAAGAGTTGATCCCAGTTGCTAATTCTTTCAAGTATTTTCCATGGGAATACATGTTTGTCATGAACTCTTTGCCTACCCATAGATCTTCAAGAGTTCCTGCTACTTTCTCTTCTAGGACATTGAGTGTTTTTGTTTTAATGTTTATATCTTTAATCCATCTTGACTTTAGCTTAGTTCATGGTGATAGAGCTGGGTCAAGCTTGAGTTTTTAGCATGTAGAAAGCCAGTTTTTCCTACACCCTTTGTTAAAGAGGCTATCTTCCTTCCAGTGAGTGTGTTTGGCCCTTTTGTCAAAGGTCAGGTGGCTGAGTGTGTTCACAGAGCCTCTAAATTTTCTAATCTATTCCATCGATCCTCAGGTCTATTTTGTTGCCAATACCATGTTGTTTTTACCACAGTGGATTCGTAGTATAATTTCAAGTCAGGAATTGTGATGCCTCCTGCCTTGCTTTGTTTGCCAGAATTGCCTGTGCTTATCTATGTCTTTTCAGGTTAAAAATAAATTTTAGGAATGATTTATCTAGATCAGGGAGGTATGTGCCTGGCAGTTTGGTAGGGATTGAATTAAATCTGTACATCAATTTTGGGAGTATGGCCATCTTCACGATGTTAGTTCTTCCTATCCAGGAGCAGGGAATATTCCATTTTCTGAAATCCTCTACAATCTCTTTTCTTAGGATGCTGTAATTTTCTGTGAAAAGATATTTGACTTCCTTGCATAAGTGAACTCCAAGGTATTTCATTTTCTGTGATGCTATTGTAAAAGGTATTGTTTCTATAGTTTCCCTTTCAGTGTGTTTGTTGTCTGTATAGAGGAATGCTATTGACTTGTGAGTATTGACATTGTATCCTGCTTTGCTGCTGAATTTGTGTATCAATTCTAGTAGCTCCTTTGTGGAGCTTTTTGGGTCTTCAAACTAAAGTATCATGTTATTTGCAAGTAGGGATAATTTAACTTCTTCTTTACGTATTCTTATTCTTTTTTTCTCCCTCTTGTCTAATGGCTGTTGCTAATGACTGCAAAACTGTATTGCATAGAAGTGGTTATAGAGGACATCCTTGTCTTGTACCTGATCTAAGCATAAAAGATTTCAGTTTTTCCCTATTTAGAATTATGTTAGCAGTTGGGTTGTCATAGATGGCTTTTGTCAAATTTAGGTAGAGCCCTTCTATTCCAATTTTCTGCAGAGTCTTGAGCATAAATGAGTGTTGCACTTTGTCCAAAGCTTTTGCTTCATCAGTTGAGATGATCATGTGGTTTTTAGTTTTTGGAGTATTAATATAGTATATTACATTTATAGATTTTCGAATATTGAACCTTCTTGCATTCCTCGCATGAATCCTACCTGGTCATGATATATTATCTTCTTGATGATTTCCTGTGTTCTATTTTCTAAGGTTTTATTGAGGATTTTAGCATCTATATTCATGAGGGACATTGCCCTGTAGTTGTCTCGTTTAGCTGTGTCTTTCACTGGATTTGTATTCAGTATAATACTTGCCTCCAGAAATGATTTTGGAAGGACTGCTTCCTTTGCAATTTCACTGTATTGTTTGTAGAGTATAGGGATTATATATTCTATAAATTTCTTGTAGAATTCAGCTGTGAATCCATTGGGATCTGGACTTTTCTTTGTCTTTTCTTTACGTTTCGTATTTTCTTGGCTGTTATTGACTTATTGAGAGTTGTTCTCTTTTTGGTTCAGTTTTGGTAATTTGTACCTTTCTAAGAATTTGTCCATTTCTTCTGTGTCTTCTATTCTGTGAGTGTAAAGATTGTCAAGGTAGCTATTGATAATCTTCTGAATTTCCACTGGGGCTGTGGTGATTTCACCCTTTTAATTTCTTATTGTTGGTATTTAAATTTTTTCTTTCTTCTTTTTAATGAGGTTAGCTAGGGGCTTATCAATTTTATTTAGTCTTTCAAAGAACCAGCTTTTTGATTCATTGATTCTTTGAACTGTTTTGTTCATCTCAATTGAATTAATTTCTGCTCTAATCTTTATGATTTCTTCCCATCTTTGTGCTCTGAGTTTGGTTTGCTCTTCCTTTTATTGGTGTCTGAGGTGGAACATTAGGTGTTTATTTGTTCATGTTCTGTTTTCCTAATGTGTGAGTTCATAGCTATGATTTTTTCCTCTAAGAACTGCTTTCATCATATCCCATAAATTCTGATAAGTTGTGGTTTAATTTTCATTGAATTGTAGATATGTCCAAATTTGTTGTTTCATTTCATCTGTGATCCATTTGTTGCTGAGTAGGGTGTTGTTTAATTTCCATGAATTTAGCAGGTTTTTCTGATTTCTTTTGTTGTTTATTTCCAGTTTCATTGCACTGTGGTTGCATAGTATGCATGGGATAATTTCTGTTGTCTTGCATATTCATAAGCATGACCTATGGACTTGTATGTGGTCTATTTTGGAAAATGACCCGTGTGCAGCTGAAAAAAAGTGTGTCTTCAGCTGTGTTTGAGTGGAACATTCTCTTTATGTCCACCAGGTCCATTTGCTCCAAGCTCTGGTTCAGTTCAGCTACTTCTTTGCTAAATTTTTTATCTGCTTGACCTATATGTTTGAAATAATGGAGTGTTAAGGTCTCCTTTTAAGATTGTGGACTTGGATATTAGATTTTTCATGTCTTACATTGTTGAGTGCTCCTGTGTTTGGTGCATAGATTTTTATGAGTGTTACCTTTTCCTCTTGAATTTTTCCCCTGATGACTATAAATTGGCCTTCTTTATTTTGTTTGGCTATTCTTGGTATGAAATCTAGACTGTCTGAAAAGAGAATTGGTACTCTTGCTTTTTTCTGAAGCAATAGGACATGTAATATACTTTTCCATCCTTTGACTTTAAGCCTGTGTATGTCTTTTGAGATAAATGTGTTTCTTGTGTACAAAATATTCTTGTGCCAGTCTATCTCTCTTAATTGGTAAATTGAGTCCATTTACATTGATGGCTATAATTGAAATGTGCTGACTTATGTATGTCATGTTATTTTCATTCATGGAGTTCTTGTCATTGTGGTCTCTCTCTAGAACATATTTCCATAGCCTGTGTAGGGATGGCTTTGTCATCATGAAATTCTTTAATTGTTCTTTGTCATGGAAGTATTTCACTTGAAAGAGAGTTCTTCTATATCTCTTTGACTGTGCTTCATACGATATATTTCTTTCCTGTATTCCTCATTCGAGGAATCCATCATATTTCTAATCCCCCCTATTTTTTTAACCCATGTCTTCTTTAGAGTTAGCTATTAATTCTTTTACTGTAGAACGTTTTCCACATAGGGTTTCCTCCATATATTTCTAGAATTGATTCTCTACTTCAGATGCTGTAATTTCAAATATTCTTTTTTTATTTTGGAGATTATTTCTGCTTTGAGGTCCTCTTTCCCTTTCTGCTGTTGTTTCTTTGCTTGCAATGCTGTTAATTCATATCTTTCATTTGCAATAACGTTCTCTGCACTTGTTCTTGGGTGGGCATTGGGTTTCCCTCCCACATTTCTGGATTTGATTCATTACTTCAGATGCTCTGTGTTCAAAAATTTCTTTTTTTATTTCAGATGTTAATTCTGCTCTGAGTTCCTCTATTCCTTTCTGCTGTTGTTTCTTTGCTTCTGACTTTGTTAATTCATTCATTTAAGCAGAACTTGTGTCCTCTGCATTTATCATTTGTGGGCTGGAGGCCTGAGATTGCATTTTGTTCCTTGTCTTTGTCATTTTCTGTAGCACTGACCTCTGACCTTTGGTGTAGAGCTTTGGTGCAGTTACAACCTTAGCACATAATGAGATTTGGGTTCCAATCTATTAAGCTTGAGATTATCGAGTTATGCCTGGCCTGGATAGAGCTATTGTGTTCAGCTCCTTTTTGCTGCAGTTCTACTGGCACAACTGTGAGCCTGTGGTTTCCCTCTGTTGTTCCCCTAGCTCATGGAGCACCTTCGAGCTCCAAAGCTCTCCCACACACTGACTGGGCCGTGCTGGGATGGATCCGGGGCTGAAAGAGTCACAAAACTTCTCACTCACTTGTAAGGCTTGCAGGCAGGGGCTCTGGATGGTGTGGTACACAGGAGAACAGAAAGTTCTCCCACACACTCAAAGGTCCTTACTCAGGTGGATCAGGGGCCAAAAGAGTCACAATACTTCTAACTCATGCAGCAGGCTTGGGGGCAGGGGATCCGGAGATTTGCAGGGCAGGCTGTCCTGGGGTGGATCGTGCTCAGAGGTCTAGGGAGCAGAAGCTCAGGATGGCACAGCGCAGTGTGCGGTGAAGCCGAGAATTCTCCCATACACTCACCAGGCAGACTCGGGTGGATCAGGGACTGGAAGATTCAGAATAGCTCGCTGGTTGGGCTTGGGGGCAGGGGCACCGGGGAGTTCAAAACTTGGTATTATTTAGTTGGGCTTAAGTGAATGTTAGGACATAAGTGTAAAAGATTTAAAACTTTAAATTTTAATGAAACAAACCAAATGTGGCATAGTGGCAGGGAAATTTAAGGAATATCTCTCTTCTAAATGAAGACATGCAGGCCCTGCCAAAAGCAAGGCCCTGCGAGTACGTGGGAATGTTTCTGAGCTCTCTGGCACCTGCTGGACCTCTCTGGACCAAGCGCAGGCCTGCTGCATGAGTGAGACCTTTTGCTGCACTCTCCAGACCCCTCCTCCCTACCAGAGCTACCCCAAGCCCTCCGTGTGAGTGAAAACTTCCAACGGGCTCTTGGGAACCCTGCAGACCTGCCCAAGCCCAGGCCCAGCGAGTGTGTGGGAGAGCTTCTGATCACTCCTGCAAACACTGGACCCCTCCAGACCCAGATCAGGCCTGGTACACAGGCCTGGGGTGAAACTCTGAAGGTGATGTCCCTGCAAAGAGACTAGAGGGCAAAACCACGCAGTTAATCCAGGAGCACAACACCTTGCCAAAGGGGAACAACAGTTTCACGTCCAAGTGCTGCAGCAAGAAAGAGCTGAGTAGACCAGCCATACCCAAGCCAGGCTCAACTGGATGAATTCAAGGTTAGTGTATCTGCACCTAAATTTTATTAGATGCTAAGGTTATAACAGCCCCAAATCTCTACACAAAAGACCAGAGAATAGTGCTATACAAAATGACCAAGAAAAGGAGCAAAATACAATCTCACATCCCACCCAGAACAAGTGCATAGGACACTAGCACAGCTGAAATGTCTGAATTAATAGTGTCTGAAGTAAAGAAACAACAGAGGAAATGGACAGAGGAGCTGAGACCAGAATTAATCTCTGAAATAAAAAAGAAATCTCTGAATTAATAGAGTCTGAAGTAAAGAATCAAATTAAGAAGCATATAGAGGAAATAAGATCAGAAATAATCTCTGAAGTAAAAGAATTAATAACTGCTTTTCAAGAAGACACTAATAAAAAAAATAGAGGAAATTAGAAATGCAATGGATTCCTTGAATGAGCAATACAGGAAAGAAATAGAACGCATGAAGCAGAGTCAAGGAGATGCAGAGTAACTTAACATTTCAATCACAAGTTTGCAAAACCTTTTGAGTGAAAGTGAAGACAGAATTTCACATCTTGAAGACGCTGTTGCAGCTAGTGAAAAGGAAAGAAAATATCTCTTAAAAACACCTAGAATGCAGGAAAAAATAATTTATCACCAGCAAGATGATGCAAAGATAAACAATGTGAGACTAATAGGCACCAAGAAAAAGAAGGAGACAATATGAATGATATGAAAAGAATATAGGCAGAAGTAATAGCAGAAAACTTCCCAAATATGAGGAAACAATCTCATATTCAGGTAAATGAAGCATATGGAAGTACAAACAATTTCCACCCAATTAAAAGCACACTGAAAGATGTAATAGTCAAGATCCCGAAAATCCATCACAAGAACAATATACTGAAAGCCACTAGAAAAAGGAAATAGATTACATTTAAAAGAAAATCCATCAGAATAATTGGTGACTTCCCTTCACAAACTATGAAAGCAAGAAGAATATGGAGCAGACTACTTCAAGTCCTCTATGAAAACAAATTGCAGCACAGACTACTATACCCTGAAGAACTCTCAAATTTGATGGGCATGAAATACTTCATGACAAAGAACAAATAAAGAATTTCACGAAGACACAGCCAAACCTACACATACTACTAAAAGATGTTCTAGAGAGGGACCAAATAATCAGAACTCCATGAACAAGAACAGAATGAAACCACTAAGTGGGGCAAACAATTAAACACAAGAGAAAAATGAGTGAACAACAGCAGGTAAATAACATGTTGATCGTAAATAAATACATATCAGTTATAACCATCAGTGTAAAGGGACTTAATCACCAAATAAAAGAAATATACTGGCCCACTGAGAGGGAAATTAGAGTAACAATACATTTTACAGTAGCACCTTGGAAAATGAAATGCCTTGGAATTAATATAAAGAAGGGAAAAATCTTTTCCAGAAAAATTGCACTACTCTGAAAGAAGAGATCATAGAGACTTTCTGAAAATGGAAAGATATTCCATGCTCCTGGATAGGAAGACCCAACATTGTGAAGATGGCCATACTCCAAAAATTGCTGTACAGATTTAAGCAATCCTTATCAAACTATCTCTAAATATCTTACAGACCTAGAGAAAGCATTCCTAAAACTTATTTGGAACCAGAAGAGACCTAGAATAGAAAAGGCAATACTGGGCAACAAAGACAAAAGAATTAAAATTTCTAAACTGAAATTATACTACAAGGCTACTGTGACAAAATCAGCATGGTACTGGCAATGAATAGATCTGAGGATCAGTGGAATAGATTAGAAGATGCAGAAGCCTCTACAAACACACTCAGCTACGTTATCTTTAACAAAGAGGCCAAACATGCTTACTGGAAGAAAGATACCCTCTTAAAACAAATGGTGCTAAAAAAAAAAAAAAAAAAAAAAAAAAAAAAAAAAAAAAAAAAAAAAAAAAAAAAAAAAAACACAAAAAAAAAAAAAAAAAAAAAAAAAAAAAAAAAAAAAAAAAAAAA
>PVKA01010836.1:0-62990 GCA_004027165.1 Ctenomys sociabilis
TTTTTTTTTTTTTTTTTTTGTCTTTTTGAGACAGGGTCTCACTATGCAGTTCAGGCTGGCCTTAAGCTCACTTTGTAGCTCAGGCTGGTCTCTAACTCACAGCAATCCTCCTGCCTCAGCCTCCCGAGCGCTGGGATTACAGGCATGCGCCACCACGCCCGGCTAGATCGCATCTTCTTAAGTCAAAAATCTCCCTCCCATACTATAAGGAGAAGGTTCAGAAAGATGCAACTGCCCTCCCACAAACCCTGCAGCCTCGGACCCAAGGCATAGCCACTCTGTGCCGAAGGCCTGGCAGCACTGCCTGTCCTTTCCCAGCCCGTCCTCACCCACCCTGCTTGGGCCCCGCTGCCGCCACTGAGCCTGTCCACTGAGTCACCCTTCGAACTTCTTGCCTCTAAGCCTTATTTACTTTATTTATTTATTTTATTTTCCTAAAACATACTTTCCATCTTTGCGCAGTCTCAACAAGCTCCAAGGACTCCCCATGTCCACAACATAAAATTAATTCCATCATGTACCAATCAAAACCCTTGACAAATAAACAGGGCCCCCACTTACCTTTCCAATCAAACCCGTCACCTACTGAACATGTAAGAAATATACTGTCACTGTGGTCTCTGCCCTGTGCTCACTCCCATCCTACAGATGATGGTGACAAGCCTAGCTCAAGAGCCGGACAGCCCTACTTTTGAGTTTCACTCCATCACTTAATACCTTGTGTGACTCTTGATAAATTTCTATAACCTCGATAAGCCTACTAAGTTTTCCACCTCCAAAGCAGAGATAATAATAACACACATCTCATAAGGAGAGCATGAAAATTTAATGAGATAATCCATGTAAATGCTCAGCACAGTACCCAGAATGTAGCACATACTCACTGTTCACTTTTTAAATTACCAAATTAATTCTCAGCAGTTTTGTAAGACAACACTCAAACTGTATTTGAATCCAGAAACCTTTATCAAATATACCTAAGAACATCTCTACAAACTCCCCGACCTTCTACTTCCAAATATAACATCATCTGTTCTCAAGCTTGTTATTCTTGTTTTCCTCTGTCTAAATAGAAGTTTTTTTTCAAAATATGAACTGTGTATTATTCTCTCTATAGCTCCTTAAGAGCATTATTTGTGGACCAAACACAAAATTGGGACTCAATAAATAGTCTCTACCCCAAGTACAAAATCATTTTCCCATTCTAACTTTCTAAATTACTTATTTGACATTTATAAACATCTTATGTTGTCACTTCCATTTTGAGTCTTAATGTTAAACACCGCATACTGAAAGGACAGCAGTCTTAGTCTGCATGTGACTCTTTTCCATAGAGATTCTATTCCAGTGAGTCTCAATTCTAGTTACATATCAAAAGACCTTAAGAACATTTAAAAATATTAATTCTCATGTCTCACAACCAGGAGTTCTGATTTATTTGGCCTGTGTTGGGTTTGGTGATATTATTATGCATCTAGGGTAGAGAAGTAATTTATGATCAAGCATAAATCACAATTCAACTAATTCCTGTTGATTCGCTGATTGGCAAACTTGTGGAACCAAGTGAAACCTCCCAGTCTTCCTGTCTCTGGATTAATAACCCTTTCTTCTCTAAACTTTCCCTTACATGGGCTTTGTCCCAATTCTTATTGTTTTATTCCTTATTCTTCCCAGAACATTACTAGCCCACAATTCAATTATAAAATTGCCTATCTAGCACAGCTCTCCAAAGATTTAAGCACTATTTGTTGACCCTAACTTCAGCATGCCTGCATTGTCCTCAGTGTCTATTGTCCAGTCAGCTTGCCAGCAAGGTTCCTGGAGCTGTCATATGTCTTTTCCATATGTATGTGGAATATGGAAAGAGAACACCTGGAAAAACTATTTAAAGGTTGTACCTGACTACTTAAACAAATTGAAGAATTCATTGAAAGTAAATGCTCAGGTCCAAGTTTCAGTAACATGCTTAGGCTAAGCAGTAGGACACATGGACTACCTCTCACATTCTTCAGTAAACACAAGACAAGGAAGGTAAGCAGGAAGGAAAATAGGATTGCCTTCCCCAGTGAGAACATCAGATTCCAGAGTATGCTGTCTTTTGAAGCAAGGAGATTACTCCACTATATTTTAATCATTTTAAAGGTAAATTATTAAAAGGAGAGGTTGCTCAAAATACTTTAAGAGTGTTTGCATCATCAGCCAGTCCCTGGTTTCGACTTAAGTCAATTCACATTCTGGATGTGAACCCAACACTCCCTTGATTAGCCTGAGAGTAACACAGGCCTGGCCCTGGTAGTGTGAACCAGCAGTCCCTACCTGGAGGCTGAGGTGGGAGGACCCTTTGAGCCCAAGAGTTCTGGGTTGCAGTGTGCTGTGCAGATCAAGTGTCCACACTAAGTTGGACATCAGTATGGCGACCCTTAGGGAAAAGAGGCATCACCAAGTTGCCACAGGAGGGGTGAGCTGGCCCAGGTCAGAAACAAAAATGAAGCAGGTCAAACCTCACCTGCTGAGAGCAACAAAAGTCACTGGACTAATCTCTGAGGGTTTCGTATTGAATATGTTTTGATTGATCAAGTGAAAACCTTCTCATGGATTGTATAGTCAAGAACACTAATTGACCATGGAAGTCAGAAGAGACATATAATTTCTTAGGGAGCTTTCAGTCTATACAGAGAAAGAAAATAAATAATCCAATAACCATGTATGCAAACATAGATTCACAACATGGGAAATGAAGAGATTGCTATGCTTTGGTTAAGTGTCCCCTAAAAGTGCATGTGTTAAAGGCTTGATTCCTAGGCTAGTTTGATGGAGGTGGGAGAGTCTAGTCTTTTGCAGATGCTTAGCTCATTGAAGATATGCTCTTAAAAGGGATTGTAGGCTCCACCCCTTCCTCTTTCTTGTTTTCCTCTCCCGGCATGAGGGGAGCAGTTTCATTCCAACGGTGTGCTCCCACCATGATGTGCTGGCTGCCTCACCACAGAACCTTAGTGGATCGACCCAGAAATCACATGGGGGCCACAAGTGCTGGACCAAAACTTCAAAAATTGTGAGCCAAAATCAACACAACCAAACTGTAAGCCTTATTTCTTTATAAGTTGCTTATCATAGGTATTGTGCAATAAGGACAAAAAGCAGATTTACAGAGATAAATGGGTTGAGTCATAAAGACTGCTTCTAAAGTTGATTGAGGTTTGAGGGGTTAGGAGGTTTGAGGAGTTAGGTGAAGACAGACCAAGTCTCTGCAGAGGAAAAAGGTTAGCACTCTGAAGGTGAGCAGCTGGAGAAAAATAGTTCCAGGTAATGCACTGCATATTTAAAGGACCAGAAATACAGAAAGAGCTGGTAGATGCTAGGAGCAGCAAAGAGGATGTGATAAAACATAACAGGAGTTAAGAGAAACAGGCAGAGGCCCGATCACGCAAGTTCAAGTAGGTGTTATGACCCCTCCAAGTTGCTTGCCTACTCAGATTGATCCATTGCTGTCCTCCAGAGCAATTTAGGGGCCTTGATTCAAATTTTAAAATTTCTTCCTAAATATTTTTATCTAAAATTTAACTAGAAACAAAACCTATTATCAAATCTTCCATGTCACAAACAAAGTGTATGCTTTATGACATAATCAGCACTTTCAAAGCTTGGGGTGGGCTAAATCAACCTATCTAAATATATCTTCCAATGGCTTCTGGTTAGTGTGTAGGATATCCTGTAAAACTCTGCTCTGCTTTCCATATTCTTCACTCACCAGGGAACATGGGCCCCTGGTGAAGCTCTCTATCATCCAAATACTCTAGGCCTTCCAATACCCTGCTCAGTTGTGTGTGTTGTTCTGTTCACCTGGTTCTCCTTCACCTGGTAAGCTTTGCTTTCTGTTCCAAGTTTTAACCAGGACACCAAATCCTTCAGAAATACGTATCTGACCCACTCCACACTCACTTTCACCAGAAGTGAGTGGTAAGTGTCCTCCTTTTGCCCAAGCGTTTCCATTGTAATGCCTCAGCACATCAGATTGGTAATTTTGGGGTATGTACTTTTCCTGCTGCGCTGAAAGATGAATCTAAAAAGCTAAAAGCTGTAACTATATCCAAAGCTAAAAAAAAGCTGTATCATAAAATAGCATCTCAGAGTAGGCTGAATATTTAGTAGATACTCAAGGTTTACCAAATGAGTAAGTCTATTACATAAGTATATTGTATAGTTCACATTTAACAGTTGTTTGTAAAGTAAGAATAGGTAAAGACAAGACTAACCATAATTCAAAAAGAGCTCTGTCAATTTGAAGCTTTATTAACATAAAGCCAACATGCAGTCTGTGTAGATAGTGGTGAGTACAAATGTTGGAGCCATGCTTTACTTAAGATTCACTCTCCAGAAGAGGTTGCTAAGAGCAGGGAGAGTTTTAGATACAATGTCATCTTACACATTGCTCTAGGATCTATCTTACAACTTTCTAGAGTAGAAAAAACAGTGTTTTATTCACTAGCATTCCTAGCAAGTAGCATTATCTACATGATGCTAGTCAGGTATGGTGGCACATAGCTGTAACCACACAGCTGGGAGGCTGAGACAGGAATATCACTTGTTCAAGGTCAGCATGGACAATTCAGCAGGATTGTGTGTCAAAAGTAAATTGTTTTTTAAAGTTAGTGATATATGTTAAGGCTAAATGGTTGTATGAAGCCCTAAGTTTGTTTCCCACTACTGCAGAAAACAAAAACAAGAAATAGGTGTTTGACATAGGCTTATTGAATACGTTCAATGAACATGTATGGAGTTTGATCTAATATAAATGCATGGAGGGATGAGCTGTCCTATGCCTCAGCAGCTGATTACAGCAAAGGATGGACTCTGTGAAGATAGACTCAACAGTATGTGCAGGGTCAAACAATGTGACTTCTCAGGTCTTATTCTGTTGACTCTGGTCATAGCTCACTGTGAAGAGCAGGGTGCTCTAAAAACTGAATACTTTTCCTCTGTAGTCAGGAACAAGACAAGAATGTCCATTATCACCCATCCCTGTTCAACATTCAGAACTTTAGCCAGCACTCACAACTTTAACAAAGCAATCAAGCAAGAAACAGAAATAAAAGGGAAAATGAAGAAGTTAAGCTAACATTTGCAGATGGCACGATTCTTTGAAGATTCCTAGTACTATTAAATTCAGCAATGTGGCAGGATACAAAAGTCACACAAAAACCAGTAGCACACACCCATAATGAACCTATCAAGAAAAAAATTAGGAAAACAAAATCATACAGAACACAACATCATCAAGAAAAAAATAAATGCTTAGGAATTAACCTAACTAGAAGAAAGTGAATGATCTCATGATGAAAAATTCAGTAAAAAGATCAGAGGACATCAGAAAATGGAAGGATGGCCCCTAGTCCTGGATAGGCACAACCAATATTATCAAAATAGTCACACTTCCAAAACTGATACACAGATGTAACACAAACCCAATACCAATATAAACCAAAAGTACCAATAACATTCTTCACAGACTACAAAAAAGAAAAAGCTAAAATTCATATGGTACCTGAAAAGACCCAGAATAACAACCCCTGGGCAACAAAAGCAAAGGAAGAGACATCATAATCCCAAATTTCAGGTTATAATGCAAAGCTACAGTGAATTTTTTTAAAGTAGCATGGCATTATCACAAAAATACACATGTGTATCAGAGGAACAGATTAGTGGGACACAGAGACAACCCCTGACATAGTCAGCTGTTTGGTCTTTGACAAAAAGACCAAAATATACTCTGGAGGATGGATAGATATTTTAGCAAATAGTGGTAAGAAAACTGTCTATCCACATGCAGAAGATTGATTCTAGACCCACATCTCTCACGTGTACTAAAAAGAGTCAGAGAACCAAATATCAAAATAGCAACATTTATCCTGTTAGAAAGTAAAATAAACACTTCTCAGAAGAAAAAGTACAAATGACCAATAAATACCAATAAAACATGTTCAACATCTGGTCAATGAAGAAATGCAAACCAAAACAACATAGAGATCCCATTTTACTCTAGAAAGAATGGCTAACATCAAGAAATAAAATAATAAAAAGTATTGGTGAGGCAGCAGAGAAAAAAGCCTCCTTCTGCATTGTTGGTAAGGACGAAAACTAATACAACCACTGCTCAAATCAGTGTGATGATTCCTCAAAAAACTAAAACTGAAGTTCTATTCAACCTAGCAGTTCTCCTTTGAAAGAGTTAAAAGACATTATACTACAATGATCCATGCACACTCATGTTTAGTGCAGTACAACTCATAATAGCTAAATCTTGGAGGGGGTCTATATGCCTACCAACAAATGGATAAAGGGAAAGTGGTATTCACACACTACAGAACACTACTGTGCCATAAAAAAGGATAAACTTTAATTACTTGGAGGAAAATGGATGAATCTTGAGATGATGTTTAGTGAAACACATCACACACACAAGTTAAATACTGCATAGCTTTTCTTATATAAGAAACCCAAGGGCTGGCCAAATAGCTCACTGGATTAAAGCACTGCTTAGCCAAATGCAGGGTCTGGTGATACCCTGGCCTGCCATGCCACCCTGCCCTTGTGGCACAATGAGATGGTGAGTAAGACTGGGCATGGTGGTGCGCACCTATAATCCCAACCCTTGGGAAGTTGTAAACAGGAGGATCAATATGAGTCCAATCTATGAAGTGAGACCCTGTACACCTTGTACACCCTGTCCTGAAAGAAAAAGAAAGCCAAAGTATACATATTTTAGTGATGCTACCAGGAATCAAACTCAGATCTCATGCTTTCCAGGCAGGTGCTGTGCCAATGAACTAAGTCCCTGGCCCCAGTATATACATAATTTAAAGAGAAAAATAAAAGATAAGAAGCAAGGAAAAAGGGAAGAGGAATTAGAGATAGAGGAGAGGTAGGATAAAGGAAGGGAAGAACTTTTCTCTTTTGTGGCTCGCTCAGCCCAACCTGGGGTCGGGGCTGGCAAGGCATGTGTTGCGAGGGATTGAACCTCAGTCCCTGCACTTTGCTTAAGCTTGCCTAAGCAGGCACTTTAGACTGCTAAGCTATCTCACTGGCCTGGGAAGGGAAGAAAAAAAGTAAGTTATGTACTTGTACCCATGCCCCACAATGAATATAATAATTACATGCAACAAACATGTCATGATAGCCAATAAAAGAACGTTTTTGACAAGTAGGCTCCCTCCCCTGAGCTGAGACAGCAGGGAGAGCTGGAGGTCAGGCACTGTTGAGGCTGGCTATCCGGCAGAGCCATCCTGTGTGCAAACTCCTTGTTTCACAGACACAGCTCACTGGCCCTTGCTGGGTGCTCTGTGGGGGTCCCCTCTTCTGCCCACCTGCAGCCCTCTGCAGCAGTCACTGCATTACTGCAAGGCAGCTGTTTGTTGCTCACACACCCGCTCCCACTAGCTGGCAGGGCCCTTGGAATCCGGCTCAGCTTGAATCTCCAAATATGGCACCAAAGACAGGACAGCCAAGAATATGAACGTGCATTTTGGAGTCAGTATGAAATTTCAGTCCAGATTCTGCTACTGACACATGGGTAGCCCTGAAGAAATTAAACTATTTGAGCCTTGTTTCTCTAAACTGTGAAGTGAAAACAAAATTAAAAACTGTGCCATATAATCAGAATTAAAGAGGGCACTCACTAATGAAGAGCTCCTTAAATTTTTCCTTAAAAAATTGCAACACAAATGATATTAGATGAATGTGTAGTTATCATGTGTTGGAACCATTCATTCATTTTCATTATTTATTTACCAACTGACACATACAAAGCAATCTCCTGTAAGTATAGGACATAGATAGCAAACATTCTTAAGCCAAAACTTCTTTGAAGGAATTCACAATCTAGTGAAGAAATTGATAAGGAATACATACATTACACAAGTACCTATGAAGTTGGGCAAGCGATTTGCCACAAAAAAAAGAGAGTATAGTATATGGGTTTTGGCTGGACATGGTGACACAGGCCTGTAATCCTAGCATTCTGGGAGACTAGAGCTGGAAGAGTACAAATTCAAACCCAATCTATGGAGCTTCACAACTTAGTGAAAGCTTATCTCAAAGAAAAAAATGTCTTTAAAGGGGTGGGTTGGTGTTCAGTGTGAAAGCTTTGGATTCAGTGCTCAGGAGGGATACACACACACACACACACATACACACACACACACACACGAATATAAGAGTTCTAGAAACTCTGTAAAGGGGATAAAAAACCTGTGTCTGGTGTGTGCCAGGAAGAACAGCTGGACTCAGAGTAGCAGACAGGGCCTCCCTGCCAGAGGAGGTAGGTGAGCATTGTGGGTGGAGGAGAAATCTTGACAGTGCTCATATACAATAAGAGGAACAGCACGGACAATGAGCAGAGATTAGCATTAAAGTACAACATCAAATTTCTGTCAATTTCTTTTGGCTTTTGAAAGTCATCCCTTCTATGTTCTCCTGAGAACCTAAGGTATGCCTGAGTCTTTCATCCTATCATCTATACTCACCAAATAATGAAATTTTATTAATCATTGTTCAATGTAGAGTGATGTTTATCTATTAGGAAAGTGTTTGCTAGTCCTGGTAATAATGGTCAAAACTAAGAAAATTACAACGGCATGGCATTTGAGCACTATCAGAGGTAACAAATAAAGGGGACAAACAAAAGATACTCCACAGTCCCATACATGTGCACAGGCAAAGGTAGATCCTGTGAAATAAACAATGGATGTCCAAAGTAAAAGGGGTAGAGGAGAGAGGGGAGGCTTGGGTCAGGCTGTCAAGTTCTATCATCCAAATGTAAATTTACCCATACCAGAAAATGAACTCAGGTCACCTCCCCTACATGTAGGCAGCCTACTCTAGGCATTTAATGAGGACCATGTCATTCCACTATATAGACACCTTTTGGCTTACAGTGGAGTTAAATCCTGATAAAAGTACCATAAGTTAAATACATTATAAATTAAAAATGCATTTAGCATACATAGAATCATAGCTTTGCTTAGAACACCTATGTTAGTCTAGAATTGAGAAATATCATTTCACTCAAAGCCTATTTTATAATAAAATGTTCAATATCACATCATTTTTCAAATACTGCTTTGAAAGTGAAAAATGGTTAAATGTGTATACTTACACAGTGTAAAATCAAGAAAGTAATGAGCTGAACCATCAAAAGTCGGGGACTTTCCGAATGTCTCATAACTGACCTATGTCCAGGGGCAAGAAATGCTCCTGCCCAAATGCTGGGAGTCTGAGGCCTTAAACCCCTCAGAGCATTAAAACAGACAGGATTTAGCTGTGTTAGATGGAAATCTCTCCCAGACCAAGCGATAGCCACAGGATGCAAAAGATGGATCAAGAGGATCCATGCATGGATGTATATATAACCCACATATTCTTTGCATACTTCCAAATTGCATTGTTTATGCAGCTGCTCACAAACTCAGCTTCTCTGTTTATTTTCGTCCTTAGAGGAAACAGAGAAGAAAGCTCTGCCTATTAGGCACAGTGAGATCAAAGAGTCCCCTAGCAGCCTGAAACAGGGCACTACTCAGACCTTCCATCCCAACAGAGATCAAAATGAGCCTGCTGCCTCTGAATGGCTCCCTGAACAGAGCACCTGCAACAGCACCTGTTGGCTCCTCCTTCCGCTGCTCACACCAAATGGACAGGCTTGGCATTCCCCTAGAAATAAAACACGAAAGGGCACCAAACCTCTCAAAACAATAAAAGCATTTTCCACCACACTGATTAGGATGGCACTTGTATTAGAGAGCAGGTAGCATCCCTGCTAATCCACCATTCAAGGGAAAGAGGTGGAGCTCAAACACAAAAATCCCCAAAAGGTCAGCTGACAAGCTAAAGGTTATCGAGCAATCTGTAAGTGGACCTGGGAAGCAGGCAGATGGCAAACACTTGCTTTCACTCTTGGGCCAAGAGGAAAAAATTGACACCCTCTGTGTTTTCTTTCCCCATCTCTGCTATGTCACCCTCTTAATTGGCTCTAATGACCTGAAGCATGACTCTAGAGTGACATTTATTCCCAGCACCATTTTGGTTGGCGCAGGAGACAGGCCTGCCGTTGTGAGCTATCAAATGGCACATTGTTCTCAACAGCCTGAGGCTTCCCCTGCTGCTCTGTCCAGGTTGAGGGGGTTTGCTTCAAGGTGTGGCAATGGCAATCAGAACAAACAAAAATGGCTTTGTGGTGGTATCTGGCTTAGGGGCCCAAGGGTTCTCCCTTTGGGAAATTTCAGGGTGAAATGGATACTGGACCACCTCTCGTGGAATCTTTCGTTGAATCATTAGGTAGAGTGAGTTTCCAGTCCAGAACCCTAATCCATGCTCTGGGGCTATGCTTCCATCCATTCACCCTCTATATACAAGAAAAGGTGGGTAGCCATTTGATCCAAATTCCAGTCGCAGCTGAAGTGCCCAAGGCTTATCTCTCTCAGCAAGAAATAGGGTGAGTGCTGAACTTCCGTTTTCCCACCCAGGAACCAGCAGCTCCAGATCCACATAAAGTCTACAGCAGGAAATGCCAGTCTGTTGTTTGGTAAACATCAAATGGATAGTGGGCTGGGAAGAAGGGTACACCTCGCAGTACCACCACTGGAGTCACCTGAGTGGGGACAGAAGCCCAAGGCTGTAGGACACAGTGAGAAATGGGGGTCTCAAGCTGAAGGCTGAGAAACCAGGAGCAGCCTCAAGGAGGAGAGGGGAGTAACATTCAGAGGAAGGTCCAGAATTGATGCAAGCCTATAAAGGTGATCTAGTGTAGAGGATCAGTCAATTTCCATGATTCCAATTAAGTTTGCAATCCTGCCTTCCTACATCCACTTCTATTTCATGGACCACTTATTCTGAAGGCAACAGAGGAGAGGAAATGACTAAGGAAATGTAATATCCTTCTAAACAGCGAACTCCTGGTAAAGAAGCTTGAAGAGGGTAGAAAAGCCACTGCAGCTGGGAGCTCTGGGCAGCAGCAAAGCTGCAGGAGAGGCAGCTGCACCTCGGGGATTGGCGAGCCTTACTCCAGGGGCATGGTGAGCTTTCCCCCAGCACCATTGCACAACCACTTTCTTGAACAGGCCTGTGCACAGAGAAATGATTTACAAGCTGACCTCCTTTTCTGAACAATTTGCTTACTGCTACTGCTTGGCTCTTTGAATGGCCTAATCACTTTCTTCCTGGAATGTCCTTAAGGTTTGATAGACCTTAAGCTCCTTGAGGACAAGGACTTGACTCATGAGCTTTCGGTCGCTCTGGTTTTTTTCACTCTCACGGTGGTTTTGTGGTGGTTGCTTTGGATCTCCCTCTAGTCTATAATGGCATCCTGCGTGCTCAGGCATCCAGTTAGCAGTTGTTGACCAACTGATTGCTCCTGTGGAGAGCTTGCTGGGAGCCTCAGAAAAAAGTTAACCCTCTGACCGCTGGTAGCTCCTTAGTATCTACAAATAGATAGTATCTACAAATAGTTTCATAAATAGCTTATTTCTCTCTCTACAAAATCCTAAAAATGAAAGAAAACTATTAGCCCTTTTTTACAGATGGGGAAGTAGTCACATTCTGATATTTAGCAGCTGCCCAGTTGTGCATGAATTTTTACATTCACTCACTTATTCCTCCAGGCAGCTGTTGAATGCATATATGCACTAATGTGCGGCCCCTGGTGGTTGACATATACATTTGCTAATTTAACCACGATAACAACCCTATGTAGTAGACTTCATGTGCCTTTTTTTAAGAGATAAGAAAGCAAGCATTCAGAGACTAGGTGATTTGTGGAAGTTAACACACTAAGAAATAGTATCCACAAGTCTGTGCCTGCAAAGCTATTGCCAATGATATACAACAATGCCTCTCAGAGGCACTGCAAGACAGAGCCAAGCCAAAAAGCCTAACTTCACAGCTCCACAGAGAATCTCTCATTTCATCTCACACTAAAATGATTTGTACTTGTTCACACACATTTATATAAAGATATCTATGTCTTCTGCATATTTGTTTTTTTTTTTAAGTACTGTCAATAATATGTGCTAGAAGTTGGACTTTCTTTCTTTAAATGCTAACAAGCTCATTTTGGTCAAACAGGCCAAATGTGCACCAACCAGTATGCATAAACTGCAGGCTAGAGTTCATTAATGTACTTATATTAGTTCATGTTTGCAGTACATAATGACTACACTCACTGTAGGAAATTTGTGCAAGTACAGTTATTTCCTCTCTACATATCAGATGTCAATCGATAGCCAATAGTCTCTAATCACAAACAAGCATGATCAAATTATTGACCCCTAAAATATTTCTTAGTAATTTAAAGAACTAAATGTACTTTTTTTTAACCTAGATTTCCATATCTGTGGTCTCCCCCAGAAATCCTATCATCAGTTATCCAACTTTCCAAAAACCTCAATCTCTCAACTTTCCTTTCTAAAGACAGATCCAAAAAAAAAAAAAAAAAAAAAAAAGACAGATCCCCACCATTCTGCCCTACTAAAACTTTGTAAGGCTGACATATCCATCTCTAACGAATTCTCTTTCCTACCCTAGCCAAGTGTCCTGCAAGATTTTGTCATCTCTTTCTCACTAGCTCTTAAATAGATGGCAATGTTAATCTGTTCCAACCATTCCAACAAGAATGAGACATCAGGCAGTGACTGTTTTCAGATGCAGGGGATGCGTCTGCGTGAGGAGCAGCAAAAATGTGCATCCCTCACACACCTTAGATGCCACTAACACTGCAGGATGTGCCCATGGGCCATACTCTGAGTAGCCCTGCTCAGGACACTTTCAGGCTTTTGTCAACTGAGTTCCTCTGTTTCAGCAAATACCACTAATGGCTCATTCCTTCAAAAGTTTCTTCTTGACACACTTACCTGATTTTCCTTTCATCTCTCTGGCTAGAGTCATGCTTACATTTCTAGAATCTCTCCTTACTAAATGCGGGGATTCCTAGGGCTTCACCAGCGGCCCGCTCTTGGTCCCAGTTCATCACCTCTTGCCTCCTAGAGATTCTTCTGCTGTCAATCTTATCTTTTCCAAAGTTATTCACAATGATTCTCCCGAACCCAAGCCCAATTATGTTATCCCCTTGTTTAAACCCATTTGTGTTGTTCAGTAGATTCTCCAATACCTATGGAATAAAACCTCCATGGCAGGGCCACCTTCCTCTTCAATCTCACTTCTGGAAACTTTCATTTATACTTCATATTCTATTAATATTGACCTGCCCAGAGTTCTCAAACATATGCGGTACTATTAAAAGCTGTTTTATCTTTGGTCAAGTCGCCTCCTCTTTTCAGAATGCCCCCAGCCTCACCTCTCCTGGCTAATTCTAACTCACTCCTCGAGATTCTGAAGCTCAGGTTTCTCATCCAGAAAACATTCCCCAGCCTCTTCCTACTCCCTCCAGCACAGCATAGCTTAAATCCCCTCTTTGTACCTCCACAGTGCTCTGTGCTTATTACCTTTTTTACAACACACTCCAGCATATGTCAACAGACTGCTAATACCTTTGTGTCCCTTCACTACTCAGTAGCCCCTGAGGGAACAATTCATCCTTATAGCTGCTCCTTCAACCTAGCAAAACCACTAGATTCAATGAATGTTTTCAGAGCTGACCTAAGCCTGTTTTTCTCCTCTCTAACATGCAGGTAATTATGAGTCAGAAGTATCCTGAGTTCTCAAGGCCTGTGATTCTAATCAAAGAATCAGCTATTTTCTTCCCCATGAAAAGAAAACATCTTGCTTATTTGATTAAACAACAATAAAATAAGCTGCATAGGAACAATCTGAAGGTCCACAGAGACACAGACTTCATTTTAAGGCTATAGAAGCAGATACAGAGTAACCTCACTACCTTCTCTGGCACTCCCTGCAGGCCACAGTGATACATTCAGAAGCCTGTCAGCTAACACAGGAAGTTTTGAACACTTTTCCATTGGTTCTTCGCCTGCTCCTTGACACTCATGTCTGTGGCCTGTACTATTAACATTTAAGATTTAAAAGCAATAACCAAGAGGGGAAAACATAACCCAAATCAACAAAAACCCACTTTTGCTAAAGGTCTGGAGGAAAAGCCCCACCCCTCCACTGAAAGGATGGGATGGGACACACGCTACCGAGGCAGTGCCCATGTGAAATGTGGCACAGGGGAGCCGGCACCAGATTGCTTGCAGCATGGTTTCTGCAGCAAGGGAGGTATTCAGAGTATGTGTATTATATCAAATTTCCTTTGCACAAATAATAAAAATTGGAGGTTTAACTTATACTTAACAGTAAAAGCAGCTGGCTTACAGGCAAATTTGTCCTGTTGATTCTCCACACCTCTTGCTGTCCCATTTGCCCTCACTGGCCAATAGGCAAGTCTTCCCACAAGGACAACAATTCAAATGGGATGTGTAACTAACTGTGCTCCTGGAGTACTGTATGTTACAGATGCAATACTGCGCAGTTCTAATCCAGGCAGACCTAAACTCGTCCGAGGGACCCCCATCTGCCAAGTCTGTCATGACGTTCCCTAAAGCTACAAAAAAGAATGGCTACTCTTCACCTCTTTCAGAAAATATCCCAGGCTGGTGAGTTAGCTCAGTGGACTAAGCACCTGCTTAGGCAAGTGCAGGGATCAGAGTTGGATACCCCATACCACATTTTGGACCAACCCTGCCCTTGGGACACGCTGAGTTGGTGACCATGGTGGCAGAAGCTTGTAATCCTAGCACTGGAGAGGCTGAAACCAGGAAGATCACTGTGAGTCCAAGTTGCACAGTGAGACTCTATACCAAATACATAAATGAAAAAAAAAAAAAAATCTAGAACTGAATCGCAACCCCCCAACAGCAGCCTAAGGAGGCAAAGCAATCCAGCATGGTTTCTTGGAGTCACAGTGTTACAGAGGTTACACCAGCCTTTCAAGAACAAGCAAACCTATTGTTTCACAGGCTCCTCGCCCACATCTCAACACAGCCAGCTTGTTCACTGCTGTGCCACAGTGTTTCAGGGTTCTACACAATCTTAGATGCTACAGTGTTACTAGAAAATGTGACCTTCTGGGACCACCACTGCATATATAGTCTACTGCTGACAGAAATAGTATTATGCAGCCCATGCCTGTATGGAAGCTGAACTCAAATTCAGCATTTATCAATGGTCCTGACCTGAGTTTGGTGCAAAGGTAACTGATACATTTCCTGACGTCTTGTGCACAATGTGAATTAATTTAGCAGACCACATAACATATGAGCCAGAATACAAACTCTTCAGACATGAAGCTGGGTGTGTGGTGCATGCTTGTGCTCCTAGCTACTTGGAAGGCTGGAAAGGAAAATGACAAGATTTAGGTCAAGATGGGTGACTTAACGAGAGACCTCATTTCAAAACAAAAAACTGAAAAGATTGAGTATATAGCTCAGTAGTCCCTGGGTTTAACCCTAGTATGACAAAAAAAAAAAAAAAAAAAAAAAAGTCCAGACGTGAAGCTCTAAAACCCAAGGTGAGGACCAAGGAGATAGATCAACAGTCTAAGCACCTGCCTGGCAAGTGGAAGGACCCAGGTTCAGTCCCTGGTCCTATATGCCATGCTGGCCCAGTCATGACCTGCTGAGCTGACCACCGAAACCAGGCATGGTGATGCATGCCTATAATCCCAGCACTGAGGAGCCCGAGACAGGAGGATCACTATGACCCCAAGCTGCATAGTGAAATCCTGTACAAAATACATTAAACAACAAAAATAAAAAAATAAATAAAGCCTAAAGGGGAAAAACAATATTGCTGTTAAATCATTTTTCCATAAACTGTAAATGTGTACTTTCTCAATTAAATTGACTTCAGCAAAGAATTATTAAGTATCTGTTTAGAACAGGCAAATATTCATACAGAATCATGTTTTGTACTTTAGTAGGTTTCCTACTTGGTATTGAAGACTCTCCAGGTACTATACCAAGGAGACTGACATCTCTGTTCAAAAAGAGAAAAATTCAAAAGATAGGAAAAGGCTGGGGAGATAGCTTAGCAACACAAGCACCTGCCTGGCAAGTACAAGGTCCGGAGTTCAATTCCCAGTACCAGCAAGAGGAAAGAAAGAAAGAAAGAAAGAAAGAAAGAAAGAAAGAAAGAAAGGAAGGAAGGAAGGAAGGAAGGAAGGAAGGAAGGAAGGAAGGAAGGAAGGAAGGAAGGAAGGAAGGAAAGAAAGAGATGAAGGAAAGAGAAGAGAAGAGAAGAGAAGAGAAGAGAAGAGAAGAGAAGAGAAGAGAAGAGAAGAGAAGAGAAGAGAAGAGAAGAGAAGAGAAGAGAAGAAAAACAAACTTACCCATGTCAGTCTCTGGCTCATTATAAAATTAAACTCAGCACATCAAATGAACCTTTGTTCCTGGTAAAACACAAAGTTCAAATCTCACCAAGAGAGGTGAATAACATCCTTACCCTTCATGGAAGCGATGACAAACACAGATGGATTTATGAGGATTCCATAAGGCAGTGTGCAAGAGCCACAAAAATACACACAACTCACTATAACAGCCCACACTATGCATCACTATGCACACAAGAATTAGGTTGAATTTACACAGGTTTAAAAACACCACTTGTGGGAGAAGTGAAGGGCCTGAGGCTTAATCCTCACCACTGAAAAGAGCAATCATTATGAAAAGTCATCATCATCATAGCACCATCATCATAAATGAAAACTACTACATGCATATCAGGTATTTGAAATCATAATATCATTAATAGCTACTGTCTTACACAAAGACATTTATGATGCTATACATATATAGTGGGATGTTTATGCATATCATATGTATATATCACACACACACACACACATATATATATAACATATATATATAAATATATATATATATTATATATTATATATCTCACTCTATACTAGTAGTAAGAAAATATCTTTAGGCTAAAGAGATCCTCAACCATCATGAAATGTTCAGTTATTTTCATTATAGCATTCAGAAAAAGACACTTGTTCACCAGAGCCACACTTTGCTTCTGGAAGCCCACACTTGCCATCCTCCCTTCCTGTCCTGCAGATCTGGGCTGCCTTCCCTAACAGTTCACCTCCCAGGAGGGTCAGATGCCATCATCAAAGCCATCTTCCCCATCAAGCAATCTGACACACAAAGCTGTAAGATACAAACTCACCTATCTATACCTCCCCGGAAGAGGAGGGGAGGGACTTTCACATGCAGGCCACTGTCACATCTCTAGTCCTAGCACAGCGGTAGGGAGTGGGGGTGTCAGTGCTCAATAAGAAAAACTCAAAAAAGCATCTAGTTGAAACAAAAAGGTTGTTAGCTTTTCTTGGTTATAATAAGAAATTTAAGGTTTAAATGCAGTTGCACTTGAGGTTTAGTCCCAATGCCTGAGACCAGAATGTTCAGATTTCAAGGTTTTCAAGTTCTGGAATGTTTCCACAGACTTCACTGAGTGAGTATCCTTAATCCAGAAATCCAAAATCTCATACTCAGAGATCTTTCGAGATTCATGTCAGTGCTCAGATTTTAGATTTCAGGATGTTTTGCTTTTTCAGATTTATCTGACTAGGAATGCTCAGTTCATATTCTAAGTTTTTGATAAACATGATCAAAATCTGATTCCCCCCAAACCACAACCACTACAATTTCATGTGCACAAAAGGAGACAGGTGAGCTCATTAATAATTTTATATATAAATAGGTAGACATTCTTAAATAATGCTCTAGATATTTTTAGGGCATTTTTTAGTATCTGTTAGCTTTGACTAGGTTCCTTCATAAAAGAACGTTTAATATCTGTTATCCACATTAGGTGATTAATTCTCTTAGCTTCTTGGCACTTTCCCTTTGTGAAAGTTTTGAAACATTTTGTGATTAGGTGGCCACAACTGTGCTGTCTCTACTTCATAGAAGTTTAATTTAAAAAGCATGGAATGGAAGAGGTGAAAATCTGCAGGGGCTGGACAGACCGCTCTGATAATCATGCCAGCCTCTCTTTAGGGCATCACAAGGCTAAGGGCTCTAGGGTTCCACTCTTAGGAGATACAGTCACTGTCTACAACTGCAAGTTCAAATCCCATGTCCTATAGCTCTTAGTGTCCTCCCCAAATTCCAGCATATTCTATTACTGCAATTTCTTTTTCATGTTTAAGCTGTTATGAAGAGTTGCTATGTACTGTTTAACAGCTGCCGTGCAACCCCCTATCCTCCCACTCAAATAGGTTACGCTTTAGTCTTGTAGATTAACTTGAAATGAACCATTATCCCTCCTGATGAAGCATAATCAAAATGAATTTAGAGAACTTTTTTAAACCAGCAGACAGTTTACTATCTATAAATAAGGCCTAAGAATCTTCAAGCTGGAGCAGATCATTTCAGATACTATGTAGTCTATTAATTAAGTGTGGCCAGCTGCATATTATAAATATTAGACAAAAAAATGTTTGGGTCAGACAGAGCAGTAATTCTGAAAACTGCAGGGTCTGGGGATCCCTGAGCAGGAGAAAGTTCAGTTGTATACAGGTAACATGGAGAGATTCAGTAGAAAAAAGAATCGCCTACAGTAACAAACATAGTGGAAAGGAGCAGACAATTTTCAGCAATCTAGTTCTGTTCTGTCCAGTGAATAGCTAAGTGATAGAGCAGTTTTTTTTTTGTTTTTTTTTTTTTTTTTTTTTGTGGAACCAGGGATTGAACTCAGGCCCTTGTACTTGCCAGGCAAGTGCTTATTCTACTGAGCTATCTCCCTGGCCATGATAGAGTAGTTAAAAGCCCCATTTGGTCTCCTGTACTAAAACACAACATGGACAACAACAAACAAACAAACCCAGGATTTAACATCTAAATGCCAAAGCACACGTTAGGTGCTAGGAATACAAGAGTGAAGAAAGTATGATCCTTCCCTGAAGGAAGATCAAAGATGCCTTGAAAAGACAATCAAGTAAAAACTGTGAGTACAATGTGTTAAACACACTGGCTAGCTACCAGAGTGCAGGGAAGGAGGATGGCACTATTAGCTCCTCCACCCTCCGGAGGAGCGCATTGGGCTCTCTGGTTTTCTGCTAAAGAACTGTGTAAATGTTTTAAAACTACATTTCAGAGGTGTATTGTTTTGCCCATAAAAGACTCCAGAGATTTAGCTCATTCAACATCTTTACCAAATCCAGGATTCCGCCTGGTGTTAAACCGTTTTGCAGTAGAGGAAGAAAAGGCAGAGGGACAAAGCTTTGGAGCAGCACACGCTGTCCCTGAGGGAGGCAGCCTGGAGCCCCAGGCCACGCCACTGGACTCCAAGTGCAGTTGCCTTCTGTCACATCCTTGGAACACATTTTAAGCTTCAGGGATTTCTCCTTAAAGAGAAGAAGAAAGTCAAAACCCAGCCCCTGGCAAATGCAGGGCTTGCCAGCTCCCCAGGGATTAGAAGAGGGAATTTCTTCCATGCTGAACCACAGCTATTTCAGGATGGGGGCACAGGAACAGGGAGCAATGTGGCCCTGGAAGGGTGTGACAAGAAGGGTTGGGGAAGATTCCAAGAACAGGGAAAGCCTCACACCCAGCCCTAAAAGCAAGACCTCACTGCCTGGTAGCCCAGCCTGATCTAAATGACCTCCCTAAGGTCTCTCTTGCAAAGCTTCTGCTTCCTTAGAAGACAAAGCCCTAGCTAGGACAGTGTGTGGACAAGCTGGGGAGAGAGGCCTGTGCCATGATTTGTTGCAACAACAGCAGGACGCTTTAAGCTCCGTACTTGCCTTGAACACTACTGGTGGTAGGCAAGTTGTAAGACAATGGAAAACTGTCAACACCAGAAAGCATGCCATGGGAACTAAGCAGGCTCTCCCTAGGCGTGGCACGGTAAGCAGGGGAGAGAAAAGCAATTTCAAAACTCTGACCTAAAAATTGTCATTAGAGATTGCATTGGTGATTTTGGTTTTCATGTCATGTTAAATAATTTAAATTAAGATGCACTAAAGCAAAAAATTGTGATGAAAATGAGCTTGTGGCTTTCTAATTTAGAAATGAAATGACAGATTCATATACCTATTTTAGAGAAGCTATATTTAAAGGGTATAGCAGGACTCCATGTGATTTTGGTTAAGTGATTTCATTGCTCTGGGTATTGGTTGTCTTTATAGTTCAAAAATTAAGTAGATTACAAATTCTTGCCTTCTTTAATGTTTATGCTTCTGTATGACTCTATAGATTAGTCCAGAATGCTTTTATCTATCTTTTTTAAGATGAAAACTATTAAAAATAATAATTTCTTTACCACTGAGCAAATAAATATGAATGAGACAGAGACCATCTTACCCATTAGTGCTGTATTTTTCTTTGCTGCTCTAGGAAAGTTTATTTAATGTTTAATTTCTAGAAGAAAATGCATTCTAACAGATTATTTCTAAAGTTACATTGTTAAGATATCTAGAAAAATATTTGCTATTAAAAGACCTACAAGGGAGCAATTCATCCTTAATTCGTTTTTTCTTCTTTTTCAATTTTTTCCTTTTTCTCTTTTCTTTCTTATATTTTTTCTTTCTTCCTCCAATTTTGCATACATATATCTGGTAATACAAACAATTAGTTTGAACACAACACTGTAATACAACAAATACTGTGAAATTCACGCTACTTTGTTTAGTGAAATTCTGTATCATTTGTATTTTTCTGTTCCAATACCACTTTTACTCTCTTTAAAAGATATAAATAAATAAATAAATAAATAAATAAATAAGATCTATTTTCCAGTGAATTTTATCACAAATGCCTTAATTTATTTTAGAGAATATTCATTTCTGAAAAAAGAAAAAAAAATTTAGTAACTAAAGCTAAGCTCATGCAAAAGGTAACATATCCCAAAATAAGAACTATTTGCATGTATTTGTACAAGGAATAAGCTTAATTTTCATTAAGCTGTGGGAAGATCATTTATATGAGTTTTCCAGATTATCAGTTGAACAAAAGTGTTCAAAGTAGTGATATGCATAACAACAACAATCACTGAAATCTGCCCCAGAAGTCTATGAACAGAGCAGGTAACCGGAGTGAAACGCTCATGGTGCCCTAGGGCAGCTGTGGGGCTTCGGGACTCCACTGCCATGCACAACGACAAAAGGCAGCCTGGAAATGCACTACGTAAAAAAGCAAGCCACATGACATACACACCTGCGTGCGATCACGTGGACATGTACCTCAAGCACAAGCAGAGCTAACAATGCACGATGCAGGAATCGAATGACAGAGCTGCAGAGAAAAGCAGCATTGAATAGGGGGCTGAGACCCTGGTGACTTCTAATGGGGATGGCACCAGGCAGGTACTCAGGCAATGTCAGATGAAATGTTCTCCTTTTCCTATCTGAGTTATATATTTCAGTAAATATATGTATATATTTGAATCCAGGACCTTGAGCATACTAAGCATGTGTTTTCTACCACTGCACCCAGCCCAGAGAAATAAAAGGTAAGAAAAATCAAATCAGCCATAACTAAAGAAAATCAGAATATAAAAAGTATACATATTGTTGAAGATCTACTCTGTACCCAGCACCTTCATGTTTAAAAAAAATAATAACTGATTCAGGAGGCCAAGATCCAAATCAGGCAACAAGTTTTCCCAAGTATAACAAGGTGTAGCTTTGTCTTCTGCTTCTCTGTCCGTGTGTTTCGAGTAGTGGGTTGGGTTTTTCTTTTTCATATTATCATCATGGAAGCCAGAGTCTATATCTCAATGTGGTTATCTCTGTATAATCCATCCCCTCTTCCGTACTGTCCCTCCTCAGAGTAGTGAACCACTCTGCCCACTACGTGTGCTTTCTTTGCTAGTCAAAGGAGAATTACTGTACTAGGAATTAAATGAATTCCAGTCGCTGCCTGGCATGCATACCACACAGCTGCTTGCTGTGATAGGTGTTTAGTATTGCTCTTGTAATTGTTTTGTGAACCTGATCTCAGGTTTGGAGGAGGATCATCTGGGCTAGTATGAGCCGCACAACTCTTCGAAGTAGAATTTACAAACCAGCATCAATACTTTCTTGCTCTGAAATGGATCAACTTGCCACTGTGGACGCCCCCTCTGTCTTTCTTCCTTCCGGTGGTAGGGAGTAAATTTAAAGCTTCCTCACCCCGCTGGATTGGGTAACTAGCAAGTCATAAGAGGTTATGGCCAAATCAAAAGAAAAAAGGAGCTTATGGCCAAATCAGATAAATCTTACTTCCTCCTCTCCCCAGATGGATAGACTGACTCAGCTGTGCTGGTACAAAGCCTCACCCCAGTCCTAAATGCCTAGATGTAATAAGAAAGCAAGAGGCACCTAGGGAATCATGCTTTGTCCTTACTGAAAGGCTGGAGTGCCTGACCGCCAGTAGCTGAAAATCTGTAGGTGCAGGTGCATATCCACAGTAGCATGGATGGCCGCAATTAAGTGCTTTATCTAGCTATGCAAGCTCTTTCTTGTCAGGGTACAAAAACATGACCACATAACTTTTATTCCTATTCTTACTTTGATTTCTAGGGATGGACAGCAGGTTAGAGTCAATTAAGAAGCATATGTACTGTCATCCAAATCTCACCCTGAAGATGTCAGTAGTGTCGACTCCTGACCTCTCCTCAGATGTCATCCTCAAATGTCTTCTGCAAAAACCTGTGTAGGTTGGAACAACAAAGAGAAAGTCCCAAACCCTTTTTCTAAATTCCCAACCACTTTATTGTGGTAGAATCCCAATGACTGTGCTGTAAATATTTCTGACCTGTCTGTCAGTATAGAAAAACTTAAATTTTTTCTAGGAAAGTTTGAAAATTAATCCTTACACCCAAAAGCCTGATTTAATTTAAGTCTTTTCAGGTGCTTCCCCACTGAAGCCAATTCCTGGCCTTTCCCACATCACAGGACAATGACAGAACCCTACGCTGATGGGTCAGAGGTGGTATGTTTGGGGGGTGGGATGAGGTCATATGCTGCGTTACTTTACAAATGAAAACCCTGCTTCCAGTAGGTTCATTCAAGTGTCGGCAAACTTCCTGGAAAGGGTCAGACAGTAAGTATCTTAGGTTTTGTGAGCCCTGCTCTCTGTCACAACCACTCATTTCTGCACATACGGTGCACAAGTCACCACAGAACAATAATAAACCAGCACATGCAGCTGTGTTCCAATAAAGCTTCTACATAAAGACATCAGTCTTTAAATTTCATATAACTTTTACAGGTCATGCAATACTATTCTTTCGATCCCTTTGCAAGTATTTTCAAATAGTTAACAACAATTCTCTGCTCCCTGAAGCAGAAGAACAGAGCAGAAGTCAGATCTGGCCAGTCCTTCCCCCAGTCATCTACAGGATACACATAGCTCCAGAGGCTACTTAGCTTCCCTTCCATATGGGTGCATCAGACTGTTATCCTTTTGAAACAATAAATTAAAACTTCTTAAACAGTCATGCATATCCCAACACAGTGGGAGGTACATCTTATTTTCTCAGTAGCAAATACTGAGGCTTTGGAACATTACAATCAGGGAGGGCCAAAGCAGAAGGGAATTTTCCTTGATTTTGATTGGTTCCATCAGGTTTGTCATGTGGTGCTAGGGATCGAACCCAGGCCTTGAGCATGCTAGGCAAGCATTGTACCACTAAACTACACACCCATGCCAAGAAGAAAGCTTTCTGACAGGATTTCCACTTGACCTCTACTTACACCAAGTACGCACAATTGCCAGCATGGCATGACTGCATTGTAACACAATAATAATGATCTTTTGTGCCCCAGGATGATGACATGCTCTAATGCATCATTAATAAACATGATAATCAGGGTGCATATGTGACTGAGTAGGCCATAGCCCAAACAGAAGTCACTGACTATTGTCACTTAGGAGGAACGCCTCTGAAGAGAAGCACGTACTCACAGGAACACCTCCAAATGCAATATTCCATTCTTGTTTTCGAATTTATTCTTCTCCCAAGACAATAGATACTGAGCAAGCATCTAAGCCTGTGCACTTCAGGGGACTGACCTGCTTCCTGATCCCCAACTCTATTCCTTTTCACCTCCCACCCCATTCTTGTTTGTTCCCCTCCTATGATAACTCAAACATGAGCACGTTGTTTTCTTTAAACGCATAGGTATAACAGAACATTTATAATAAGTTTCCAGAGATCCATATCTTCTGCTAAATCCTGTTTCAGCAACTCAGACCATGGTTCTGAGGACTGTAAGGAACGAAGACCACTCCACTGCTGTAGAACACCTGTACGTCTCATCCCAGCTGCCCCCTCCCATCTGGCCCCACAGGCCACTGAACCTACATGATGTCACGGGACATGGCTGTCCAGATCTCCCTTAAACACACAGGCCAGTCGCACTGCCTCATTCACCTGGCCTTCCCTTATACCACAGAATGAATTACTTATCAGGAGCATTGTTTTTACATGGTGGAGGGAATTCACTGATGAAAATGTTTCATCTGAAGATGTTGGACTTCCTAAAATACTGACAATCTGCTGAGAAGCAACAGTTCCAGAAAAAGCAGTAAGATGGGGTTTCATTCACACTCTGAACCACAGACGCTAAAATACCACAAGAAAGCAACTAACCCGACTACTCTTTTTGTGTATTAATTTATTCAATACAAGGTCTCACTACACAACTCAAACACAGAGATCCTCCTGCCTCAGCCTTCTAAGCTCTGGGATTACAGGTTTGCAGCTCCACATCCGGTTTCGGGACTGGCACTATGCTCCTAGGGTTCTCGGGCCGACATGGCATGTGGTACCAGAAATCGAACTCTGGGCCTTGCATTTACCATACAGGTATTTAGACCATGGAGCCATCTCCCCAGCCTGCTACTTTTTTTTTCACACTGCCTAATTAGAAGTCTCAAGGGAGTGATTTCTTTCTGAAATAAGATAATA
Source organism: Ctenomys sociabilis (assembly GCA_004027165.1). Lineage (NCBI taxonomy): Eukaryota > Metazoa > Chordata > Mammalia > Rodentia > Ctenomyidae > Ctenomys > Ctenomys sociabilis. The sequence continues at coordinate 24,910 of PVKA01010836.1, forward strand.
AAAAACTCTTATTCTCCTATAAGAGAAAAGACCATCCCTGAATCAACCCTTCCAGTGAGGACAGAAATCAAACTCCTGATTAAAAGATTCAACTTCTTTATGGAAGAAAAAATAGAAACAAAGCTTCTGTAAATATGGAGGAGAAGAGGGGTTGAAGTGAGCAGGGAGGAATGGGAAAAGTGGAAGCAAGGTGTATCGTGTACAGGTACAAACTCCCTATGATGAATGTTATTGTGCATATCTGAAACACACCAATAAAAGTAAAGGTTCAAAAAAAAATTTTTTTTTTAGGTTTTTTTTTTCCAAAGGAACTTTTTTTGATCTTATTTTTACTATTTTCTTTTTTGGTACCGAGAATCGAACTCTGGACTTCGCGCTTGCTAGGCAGGCACTGAGCCACTGAGCTACATCCCCGGCCCTCAACAAATTTTTTTTTAAAGATTCTATTGCTTTTCTAAGACAGTCCCTGAGATTCTGCCATCCTTGAGGCTCACAATACTCCATTTCCTAAGGGTAATTAATCATGAGCCACTCATAAAAAGACAGCAAGAGAGAGTGTTTTGCAACACTGTGACAATTGAACTGTTTCTGTCATTCATTTATGAATTCACAAAAATTCTGAGTTCCCACTATGAGACAAAAGGTGGCAGGAATGAAGCCCACCTAGTCTGGAAGGCTTGAGCTCTTTTTTTTTTTTTTTTTTTTTTTTTTTTTTTTTTTTTTTTTTTTGTATATTTGGTACAGGGTCTCACTATGAAGGTCAGGCTCAGAGTGACTCTCCTGCTTTCAGCCTCCCCAGTGCTGGAACTGTAGGCATGTGCCACCATGCCCAGCATGCCCAGCACACTCTGGGGTGGGGCAGCTCAGTGTGTGGTGCAGGGGATCAAACTCTGGTCCCTGTTCTTGCATATGCAGGCCCTTAGTCCGCCGAGCTATCTCACCGACCCTAAGGCTTGAACTCTAATAGACCTCCCAGCTTTCCCCAAAACATGCCAGAGCAATGACACAACCCAGAGGGTAGCTCTTGAGGCTCTTGGGTCTTTAAAATATTTTGCTTAAGTTTAATTCACCAATACAGCTCATCTTTCCCTAAAGCACTGTGCTTCCATCAACTAAGATGAAGTTATTATTATAATTATTTGTAATAGCCACTATCAATTACTGCATATATTGTCACCAGGAACTATGCTGGTATAGACATTATCTTATTTGGCCTACAAAATAACCCTATTATGTAGTTATTATGATCTTCAATTTATAGATGAGGAAACTCAGTGTTAGAGAAGTGAAATGACTTGCCTAACATCACATAGACAATAAAATACAAACGCAAGGCATCTGACTCAGTAGGCATATGCCAGGATCCTTCCCTGAATGGCTTCAGACATTGTAGCATCCTTAAGCTGTTATTGACACTGAATTTGTTCCCAAACTTGACTTTTCACTGCAATCACAGAGGGAGCTTTTTTAAAAATAGTCAAACCACTTTTTTAAACAAATGAAATCTGCCATTTGCAGGAAAATGGATGGAACTGAAAGAGATTGTGTTAAGTGAACTAGTTGAACCGTGGAAAGATAAATAGTATGTACTGCTATGCGTAGTACGTCTCCTAAGTAGAAGCTAAAGAAGCTGCTCAGTAAGAGGCTAAGAAGCAGAGGTGATAGGAAGTAGCTGGATACTCTCATGAAAACACAGTTAGAAGGAAGAAGTGCTAGTATTCAACAACCTGTTATACATTTTATAAAAACTAGAAGAGTTCAAAGATTCAAATCAGAGAAAAATAATAAATTATAAGAAAAATAATAAATAAAAATAATAAATTATAAGGCTCTGCATAGCGAGACCCTGTTACTTACATGATTTGACCATGATACACTGTTTAAGGTACTGAATTGTCACACCATACCCCATACACATTCACAAGTATGTGTCAATTAAAAATGAAAAGACTAGATACTCCAAGAACCTACCCCACCACCGCCAGATGAAATATTTAAAACATTAGTGTTTGTTCTTATATTTAAGTGATGCCAAATGAATGGGCAAACTTTTTGTATTTAAAAATAATGACTATTCCATGAAAAATGTTAGCCATGGGTGGTGACACAGCCATAGTCTCAGTACTCTGGGAAGTGGGGGCAAGAGCACTGCAAGTTTGAGTTCCCCGTGGACCCCTTAGTGAGGCCCCCCTAACATGTTGTCAACAAAATTTTTAAGGGTGGATGACGTAGCTCGGTGAGAGACCTATATGTTCAATACCCACTACAACAAAGCTGAAAAAAGGAAAGGGGACAGTGAAGGGAAGGAGAGAATGAGCCAAGGTACTGGGTTGGCTTGGTTGTGAAGCATTTTCTTTCCACTTCATAATAAAGAAGGAATGAATAAATGGGAATCCCATTTTGATTCTCTTAAAAAAAAATTAAAAGGCTTTATCCAGTGGATTATAGCTCTTGGAAGTGGTGACCAAAAGGCTTTAGCAAGTGTCACACAGATCAGAACCCTGGTGTGAAGAGACAACAAGAAGAGAGTCACAGAGCCAATGGCAAGAGGTCCACACTCTCCCGACTATCCCAAGCCTAGTACTTTAAGTAGGTTTCTATAATCATCCCAGAACACAAATCAAGACTAGGGAGATAGTTCAGTGTCTAAACACCTGCCTGGCAAGTACAAGAACCCAGGTTCGATCCCCAGTACCATATGCCATGCTGGCCCCAGAGCCCCAGAGCCCCAGAGCTCTGGCCATCAGCATGCTGGCCACCAAAACTGGGCATAGTGGTGCACACCTATAATCCCAGCACTGGGGAGGCTGAGATAGGAGGATTACTGTGAGTCCAAACTGTATCGTAAGACCCCGTACCAAATAAACAAATAAGTAAGAGATTTTTCTAAATTTTTTTTTAAAAGAAAGAGACACAAATCATAACAGGCAATGAAAGATGACTAACATTAATAATTAGAGATATGTATAAAGAGGTCAATGGCTCAAAATAAATTCCTGAGCAGCTAACCCATTACTGGACCAGGCCATGCTGTATGCACATTCTCTTGCATGTGTGCTGGTGGAGTTCTATATAGGGTGGAGTTCTATAAATTTGGGCCTATCTGTCAAGGGACAGACAGTTTTGAGTTCTAATCTACACACTTTCATATAATCATAGATAGGGTGACAGTTAACTAATTGTATCAATTTGTGTAAGAAATGCCCAACTAAACTGGATCTGCATAGTTCTGGACCTTTTCTCCTGAATGAGACTAGAGTTCCATTTCCAACTTTGCCATTTCCTCATGTGACCTTCTTAACCATTTCTGGATCTCCTTGAGCTCCATTTTTCCTCCTGAAAAGCAGTGGTAATAAAAACTATTTTAGATAAGGTTTCCAGCTGGTGTTAGTGCACTTGTGTGTACAAGCAGTTAGAACCATGGTTACCATTTATTATTATTACTTTTACTTGAAGTATCTTAAGAGCAAAACACATTCTGTTTTCTCAGCTAGCTGTTGCCACTAAAGGCCTAATCTCCCAGTAGAATGACAAGAAGGCAGTCCTCTGATAAGATGTGACTTCATTCTCATGCGCTCTAAACCACAATTAAAAACGCACTTTCAATATACACAACTGAATGATGTGCTAAGAATGCTAATAAGTTACCATGATATTCAGGGTCAATAAAATTAACATCACTCTCCTCAAAAATATGTACTTGGAGTGATGTGCCAAATTTTTCACTAAAATTTCTTTAGTCATGAAAAGAGATGGACTCAGATTAGAACCATACAAAAAGGCCTTCCTCACTCTCCCTTAATGAAACTTGCTTAAAAGTTACCTGAATATCCTAAATATTCATCATCTTTCCCTAAGTAGTTCAAAGAAAAGATTCACAAGTGGGCCTATCAGATTTGTTTCCAGTGAGCAGATTTTCCTATCTTCATAGTGTACATAGAACAATTATAACAATATATTAGGGGCCAGTGAGAAAGCTCAGCAGTGCCTGCTTAGGCAAGCTTAGACAGGTGCAGGGAACAGTGGTTGATCCCAGGCATCACGTGCTGCGCCAGCCCCACCCTCAGGGTGGGCTGAGAGGGCCAAAAAGGAAATTAAAAATACTAAACAAGAGTGGGCCAAACAGCTCAGAGGATTAAAGTGCCTGCTTTAGGCAGAGGCAGGGGTGTGGTGCTGGCCCTGCCCCCAGGGTGTGCTGAGATGGCCATTGAGAGTTGAGATGTTTTTTTTTTCTCCAGAACCAGGGATTGAACTCAGGCCCTTACGTTTGCCAGGGAAGCACTTATTCCACAGAACCATCTTCCCAGCACCTTGAGATGGCAATTGAGACTGGGCATGGTGGCACAAGCCTATAATCCCGGCACTTGGGAGGCTATAAACAGGAGAATCCTACTAATTGATCTAGTACTGAGACCCTGTACACCATGTACACCCTGTCCTAAATATAATAATAATAATAATAATATATCATAATAAAAGTAATGTGAACAGGGTCTCTCAAGAGATGATATATTGTCTACATGCTGAGATAAAATGATATGACAAAGCTGGCATTGTGATGTGAGATCAGATCACTCTTGCTTACCATTTGTTTTGGGAAACCCCAGGTTCTGGAGCCATAACAATGTCACAGCACAGATAAAAAACACAAAAGGATGATTTGTGTCCCAAAATAGGTGGAGCACAAGATGTCATCACATGACACAGAGCACTGTGCAGTTTAAAACTTATGAATTATTTCATGAGTTTTCATTTAATATTTTTAGTTCTTAGTTCATCTCAGAGAACCAAAGACACAGAAAGTGTAACTTCGGATAGAAGGGGCCTCTCTGTTTCTTTGTAATGTTTCCTCCACTCACAGATCCCAGGCTGCCTTAGTCCATTTCATGTGAAACAATATTTCACTGGAAAAATCCAGAAAATTCACAGAGCAAGCTGCATGTAAAAGTTTTAACCCACTAACTATCACATATGACAAGGCAGGGTAAATACAGAAGGGCCTTCTTCCACAGACCAGGCAAGCCTGCAGCCCGGTGACACTCGAATAGACTCACATACTATGCTTTCAGTTATGGAGAACTTAACCTCAGTATTCCAGAAAGAGTCACACATCCCTGCTGGCCAAGGCTGTACAGCCAAGCACTAGAGCAAGTGCAGCAACCTGAGCTCCATGTCTGGGTGGGATGAGGGCACGGACCACACCAGTCTGCTTGTCCTTTTGCTTATGTATTTATTTGGACATTACCCAGGGAAAGGGTAGCACTTTGGCAAACTCACTGTACCACCTGTTTCCTCCACACCAAGAAGGACTTCCCTCTAGAGGGACAGAAAGAAGTGTCCAAAGGGCTGTATATTGGACAAAATGTCCAAAAGCAACATTTCTAAATTAGGACTATTTTACATAAGGAAAAAATGTCTGAGCTGCTAAGATAGGCTGAATAAAGCATCTGCCACAACAGTTGTCATTACCGAGCAATGTGGTCTAGATTAGCTCCTCCAAACAACAAGATGACCATTTATTACTGGCAACAGACATCTCTGTGTGAGATCACCATGGTAACACTCATCCCTCACAACAATCCCTGACACCACACACTGAACAAAGTTTTTAAATCAAAGCACGGTTACAGCAATAAAGAGAACTCTGACTGATAGGATGCCAGTATTAATATTATCCTCTGCTGAGACAAAGCTTCATTTTAACATTAGATTCTTTTATATCGAAGCACAATCATACCTAGCTAATTTTTGAAAATTAAATTGTAAATACCAATGGAACATTGGTCAAAAACCAAGGATAGAATATCACTATCTTACCCAATATGTATGATTATTGATTATTGAGGGATAAGGGGAGGTGGGAAACACTTCACCGATAATTACTTTAAGAGTGGCCACTCACAGCCTGGCATATTGGCACATGCCTATAATTCCAGTACTGGGGAAGTTGAGGCAAAGGGATCACAAGCTGAGGGCAACCTGGAGTACATTCAAGTTCAGTTATATCTGGACTATGTACTAAAATTATGCCTCAGAAAACAAACAAGAAAAGCTGTTGATTGTGCCAAAGTGCTACAAGGGGGGCAGCAGTTATCTCAGTGGTAAATAATGCCTTTAACCAAAATAGCTTAACACAATCCAAGAGCCAATTCACACGTCACAGTTGTTGGTTTAGTGTGAGCAGCACGGGTGTCTAATTCTAAAGTGTTCTCATGACCTCACTATGAGAAATTACACAACAAGCTCTGAATTTAAAAGCTTCTGCTTTGGGATTTACAAAAAAGCTATTCAGAAAACCATCAAAAGTTGCACAAGAGGCGGGGGAGATAGCTCAGTGGTCTAAGTGCCTGCCCAGAAAATGCAAGGATCTGGATTCATTCATGGGTACCATATACTGTGCCAGCCAGGGAACCGTTGGTGAGCCATGTTGGTCACTGAAACTGGGCATGGTGGTGCACACCTGTAATCTCAGCACTTGAGAGGCTGAGATAGGAGAAGCACTATGAGTCTGAGCTGTGTAGCAAGATCCTGTATCAAATAAATAAATAAAACCAATTTTTTAAAAAGTTACACAAGATTAAGAGTTCACGAGGGGAGATCAAATAGCTCAACTGTTTCAAATATACAGATACAAAAATTATCATTCACTTATATCCCCCTTTTTTGTTTAGTTTTGTCAGAGAAGGATATTCCATTGTCATTTAAATATTGTGTGTGTGTGAATTCAGCAAAATATTCCAATATAGTCCAGTAGTCCATAATAGTAGTAGGTTATCCATAGGACTGGCAATGTCAGAAGTTGTTGACTTGAGCCTTTTACAGCTCAGCATATTAATATGGCTTTCCTTTTTTTTTTTTTTTTTTTTTTGGCAGAACCGGGGATTGAACTCAGGCCCTTGAGCTTGCCAGGGAAGCACTTATTCCACTCAGCCATCTCCCCAGCCCCCTATGGCTTTACTTTTTATACCTCATTTTTATACTTTTCTGATGGATGGTTAAGACCAAGATAAAGCAAAACCTATATAACAAGAAATGTAGCTTTTGTATTTGATAAGGTCAGTCAAATCCCCTCAGGATTTATCCTGAAACTCTGTACCACAGTTTGTGGATCCTTTGCCAGTGTCAGCCATGTGGATGAGCAATGGCCATTGCTTGACCAATTTGCTTTGTGAAAGCCTGAGAGAATGTTTTCTCTCAATATGACTCTCCTTAGGCACACTCTACATCATTGATCACTTTTCTCTATGGCCTCATAATCTCCTTGACCAGTAAATTTGTATCAGGATATTACAGTATAGGTTCTCCTATGTCCTGAGTCTTCACTGACCTTGAAAGGCTAGGGCCAAAATGTTGGCTGTCCTTGCAGCCCTTCTTTTTCTCTAGTTTTTGATCTGCAAACTTAGGTTATTAACCCTCCAGAAGAGAAGCTTATCATTACCCTACAACTTATGCAGTTGGGTTTAACCTAATTATATATTTAAATATCAAATGAGATGGCAATTGGGTCTGGGCATGGTGGTACACACCTGTAATCCCAGCTCTTAGGAGGCTGTGAACAGGTGGATCACTATGGTCCAATGTAGTAGTGAGACCCTGAACACCCTGTAGACCCTTCCCTAAAATACAAAAGCTAAATGAATAAATAGTTATGATCCTTGTTATTGTTAAGCATATGAATAAAATTCAGAGTATAAAGTATCTGTTATGCTTCCCAAGTTCGTAGTTCTCTTCGGATACTCTAAGATTCAGAAAGAGGAATCTCAGCACCTTCCCTTCCCCAGGGTATTTTCCTAAGATTAAAAAAAAAGACATGAGGACCTCATTGTTTGTAAGCTTTCAGTAGAAAAACATGCAAAATCATAAACCTGAGATAATATACTGAGCTAAACATCCAAGTCACACTCCTGAGTCTTGCCACAGAGTTGTCAGAGTGAAGAAAGCTCTGGAAAGAAGAGGTAGGCAGTCAAGGCTGGCAAGGGCCTGATACTTCCAGACTTTCCTGAGATGGAAACACAGCCAGACATTCATGAAATTCCACCAGGCCCAAGATGTCATCAGTGATCCTTGAATATGAGGAGCAAAAAGACAATCAAATCATTCATCAAAGATCTATGTTCCATGTTTTTTAAAATAATGATCAAAAGTACAGACATGAGTGAGGTGACAGCCAACCCTACACAGTACACACTGTGTCAACACTTCTCTATTCTCTCCCATCTAGAAGAACATGTCCCTAAGGACACATCAGTAAGCTGGAGAAATGCAATAGAAAGAATCCTACAGATGCCTACTTAGACTTGTGACATAGGTGCCTGCTGTTAAAAACTCCCAGGTTGGCCTCTCTTCAGTCACAGCCTGACCTCTGAAGGAAAGCTGTGCTCCTCTTTATCACCTCTGTCAGGAAGTCAGAAAGCATACACAGACGTGCCCAAGAACTATCAAACGCTCCTGCCATCGGCTTCCAGTGGCAGTTGGCACTGATTCCTTTCAGAAAAGTGCACCTGTACAACATCTCTAGAGCGTTTTCAACCGGCACTAACGAAGTCAGAAACTTTCCTTCATGACTAGGGGACAGACACCCTCTCTCCTCCATAATAATTGCATGTAAGACTCAATTCCACCCCAAAATACTCAGAGCATCTTCTCAGTCTGCCTAGGTGCACAGCTTTCTTCCTCCTGCGTGCGCCAAGTTTCCACTTCCAAGAAGTTAAATTGCCATATAAAAATGCCCTGATGGTGATGAGTAATTAGACCCTGTGATAGAAAATTAACTGTGTTTTTATTTAGAGCGTTTATTTTAACAAGATTTTTTTGTTACTAAGCTGCAATAAAATGAATTAAAACCAGATAATTTGTAAAGGTTTTCTTCAAAAAAAGTAACAAGCCAACACTGCCTATCTTTGTTTTGCAAATGTCATTGAGTCTGTACAAGGTTCTGATCTGAATGCCATTGTTACTAAATCCTACTTCTATGTGACAGAAAGAGAAAACACACCAACCCTAGTTCTCAGGCTGTTAAAACCAAGACCAGCATCAAAAACAAAGCTGGGCTGGCCTCTCAGAGCATGGATTCTTCTTGGGAATTCCCTCGACCCTTTCCTGTTTTTCTTTGCCATCCTGCTTCTACAAGAAATCATCCCCTGAAACAGAATGGTTCATGACAGATCTGTGAAACCTTGGCCCTTAGCAAGCTCATGGGCAGAAGGGGGACAGCCATGTGGGTATCTCTACAGCCACACTAGCAATGCCAGCTCCATGAGACTAGAAAGTCAAACAGTCACTCCAGAAGAGGATACTGAAATCTGCACACCCCATCCAAATCCCTGGGGTCCCCTAACCATGTTTCAATGATGAGCTGGTCAATAGGCCTAGCCATGGAGCCACAAACTTTGCTCTAAGGTAAGACAAGTAGCAAGCATGGCAGGGTGGCTACACAACACCCTTAGACATATGAAGGAAAATGCAATAACACCATCAAATGCTTTTGGTTTAACATTTATTCTATCTTCCACTATGAACACAAAATGCTCACGTTCCTCAGCACCCAGGTGCTGGGTGTTTCCCTACCTGGAGCACTAGGACATATCTGAGTAGAACTGATGTTAAACCATTTACTATCTCTGAGCAGACAGAAGAGCATCAGAAGCCACTCCTATTTGTTTATGTGACCATTCTAAGGGACATTGTGCTACAAGGCTCCATCTATGGTCTCAGAACTTCAAAAGAGCCAAGCACAGTGGAGCACACCTGTAACCCCAAGGAATCTAGACCCAGGTTTAGCTCAGGCAACCTGGTAACTTAGCAGGACACACTCTCAAGAAAAAATAAAATAGCATTTGGGTTGAGGTTACAGTTCAGTACAATGGCCTTGCTTTCACTCCCCGACACTGCCAAATACAGAAGAGAGTTTCAGAGAAATCCATTCTTTTTTCCTTACTCTCTTCTTTGAAAAAACTTGGTCTCTATAATTTAATTAACCTTTTTCAAGCTTTACTGCTTCTCCCATAGATGGCTGGGATATGTTCAGTTCAAGTGTTCATGTTCAGTTCCTTCTTTTTTTTTTTTTTTCAATTCCTGAGATAATACTAAAACTATCAGTTGTACACTGTCCATGATTAGCTCATAAGGTCAACATCCCATCCAGAAGTATAACTGGTGTAGCTATAAGAAATTAGCTGTCTACATGTACGAATAAAATTTTATTTGCCTTGTTTTTAATGAGGCTAATTTGACAACCTCGCTGTGGCTAATGCTCTATAGGTGGAGTTCAAAGAAAAATCTCCTCTTGGAAAACAAAATTCCCCACCCTAGTTCCAAACTGCCCATCATATTTATTAGCTAGAGAACAATAAAGGCAGAAATTCTCCAAGCAATTTATGGGGATTTTTTTTAAACACCCCAACTGCTTGTCAAGATTTATGGGTTGGGAGCGTGGCTGCGGCAAAGCACTTGCTTTATATGAACAGGGTCCCCACTACCACACCCACTAAAGAAATTTAAGTTTTATATTAATGGGTTCAATCACAATGCCCTCTCCAAGTAAACGTATTTGTTGAACTAAATGATACTGACAGTTACAGACATTTAGAGAATTATTTCAACTTATGAACAAAATTTTTGATCACTTTCTAATTTGCTATTAGAAGAATCAGGGCCAGTGGTGACACTGCTGAGTTATTCACAAGTTAGAAACAAACTTGTTAGAAAGGAAACATTCAGCATCTTGATTTTAAAAAGGAGTTTAAAACTTGAAGAACTAAAGAGATAACAGCTTAGCTCCAAATATATCCTGACTCTGAATGAGACCTGGATCCTGCGGGTCTCTCGACTTATTTACCCTTAGAATGGAAACAAGAGAAGCAGTTCTGAGTAATTGCTAATAAAAGCCTGTTTGCCTCTGGCAGAAATACAACTTCGAGTTGATAATGATCATTTTCCCAGATCCCAATTTACATTCATATCCCAGTGCCAAATGCTCAGGTTCCTTCTATCGTGGGTTTTGGTCCCTGACTGAAAAACCAAAGCCACAGAGGAGACAATAGGGAGTCACTTCATGAAGCAATAGCCAGCTCCCTAACTCCTTTAGAAGTCATTCTGCATGGCAGCATCTCACTTAATTTTTCACTGGGGTGACACACAGTCTTTGTGATACAAATGCACCAAAGGACAACACCCCAAAGAACTTGTTTCTCTTGGACCCACCAAAGGATAAGATGTTCTCAATGCCACCTCTTAAGATAATTACCCTTCCTCAATGTTCCTTTTAATTGGCTGGTTTACTGTCCCCTGGGCGTGATTACACGTATTTATCTCTAGTGTGTACCAAAATGGAAAAATGTCTCTGATTTCTGAGAATCCCGACAAGGACATCCGTGTAAAAAGCACTGACACTACGTTGAAGCCAGGGTATGACCCTGGCCCTTTGCAATATGCAATCTTCCACTTGGGGAAGCTGACCTCTGTGACCCCTTCCAGCTCAAAAGCCCAAGGTCAGCTCCATTGGAGTGAGCTCTGGAGGGAATGGAGATGGTTGACAGAGTCATTCTGCGAGGGAAGAAGCTAAGCAACTACAGGTTTTAGTGCTGGAATTATGTCCCCGGTTGCAAAATGATGAAATATCTACATCCACCTCCCCACGCTACCCCGTACATATGCAAACGTAGTGTAATCATTCTGGGTTCCACGCATAAATAAATACAATCAGAGAAAACTAGTATCATAGGCCTGTATGTCAGTACCTTTATCCAAAAACCATTAGGGTAAAGCATTTTTACATTCTTATTTCTGCAAAGTAAATTACCCATTTTTTCCAAATTTAGAAAATTTAAAAAAAAAGAAAATCTATTTCTAAAGATTAAACTTAAAGTCAGAACCATCAAAAATGATAATGCCACCTCCTCTGCGATCTACTCCATCCTGAAAAGCCCATTCAGGTGACTTTCCCACCATGAAATATTAAGCACAACCAGAAAAATACAACAATCAAGCCTAAAATTAAATAGTAACATTACCATTGCAATGTTTATGAGAAACAGTTACTGATTTCTAAATGGCAATATATTTCCATTCTGAACGGGGATTACTATAAGCAGATTTTAAAATAAGACCAATATGTCGTGTACTAAATTATGAAGGCTTTCTTCACGCTATCTTTTAAATTTTATTTTAACTGTATTTAATTTTATTTTAACTTTATTTAACTTTATTTTATTATAAACTTCCTTTTGTTTGGCTTGAAAAGACAGGATTCCCTAACTAAATACCTACTAAGGTGATTTAAGGGATCTACTGAGAAATTTAGAAACAGTTTTCTTGGACCAAAATTACTATATTTATACTAAGGGTCTGTTAAACAATAATTTTTCTACCAAGACTAAAGTGCTTAACAATTAATTAGTACCAAGTGATAATCTGCCTAGCCCAAAATACTACCTTCTCTGTTTACTTGACTACAATAAAGCTTCTTCTGCCTGAAGAAATTTAGTGCCATAAATTGGCAGCTGGGTTACTAAATCTAGACAAGAACTGCTTAATTACCTAAAGATTTTTTAAGTGCTGTAATTTCCTTCCACCCCAAATGTATGTACTATTGTACATACTGGCAACTCTTTCAACAGAGTAATTTTTGATTTTTTAAAAGTTTCTTTCCTCCCAGAAAACTGACAGAGTTTTCTTTTTTTGTGATTAATTAAATATCAAGCCAGCAAATAAAAAAACTACGAAAGTGAAGTAACTTTAGTTTTAATTGTGCCTTTTACTTAATTTGAACTTTTTAGGCTCTAATTTACCAAAAGTGCTAAAAAAAAAAAGGCATCTATATCCCAAAAAGTCAGCGTTTATCAACAAGTTATTGTCATTAGTTTTATAATTCTTTAAAAAATATTGAATTCATCCAACCTTAGATTTTTGATCCTTAATTGTTAAAAGCAACAAAAGTACTTTGAAAGCCTGGAATTTACAAAACCCCTGAGAAGTCACTAATGGGATTCCCATGATCTAATACATGTAAGGCTTTAGCTGTAATCATAAACCCACTGAAGGCTTATGATTTGAAAGTATGAACTATTGTAGCCAGTTTTTATGAGTTTAATTCCACTAGCAAATCCTAGTTTCTATATTTTAACTCTTAACTAGAGCAAAATCATGATACATTTTGAAAGGAACAAACTAAAAGGAGGAAGCTCTGAGAAAACAGAGCAAGAAAATCATTGCCAAAAATCACCGTCTACCATAACCATTTATGAACTCCTAGAAGCACAAGACTGAGAAAAACTTTAGCCTGTGATATATGTTAATTTGCTTTAGTAACCACCATGTTACCCACGAATCTCTGTGTTTTCCCACACAAAGTTGAATACAACAGAATTTAGCCTAACCTGATTGGATGAGCATTTTTCTGATGCTCCTTACTGCACTATTTCTGCCTTGTTTTTGACCAGGATTTAATTCCATGACTCCAATGAACCAAGAAAAGCTGCCTCAGATTTAATACAGTCCCTGAAAAGTCCTCGGACACCAGGCTATATATAGGTGCTTAGGAATTGTGTTTTGTCTTAGGAACCTCTGTAGTTTGCAGTGATTCGGCTGGGTGCATTGAAATTTGTGATTTAAACAAAGTATCTTTCTTCTCTCAAAGAGATTTTAGTTATTGTAGCAAATACTTGTTCTCCAAAACAAAATTTAGCCTACTTCTAGTCACTATGAATGCTGAATATTTGTCAGGGTTTCACAAATAGCAGACATACAAATTCTTAAAAATCAATAGTAAAAATCTGTATTATGTTTCGAAAAATCCTTCCAAATTTGCTTCAAATTATTATTGTTGTTGTTGTTGTTACACTGATGTTTTCACAGCCTAAATCCTAATTATGTCAAGGCACTCTGAAACTTAGAGCAAGAACTTAATGCAAAAATTCCTTTTAAATATCTTTGGATTACTTTTCTATACAAGTTGTACACTACAACTTTCTCAATATATGTATTAAGCTTTCTTTTCTATTGGTCTCAGCTCTTGTAGAGAAAGGAACCAGATCCGTGTTGTGCTTGTATTATTGTTGTTGGTTTTAGTCCCTTAAAACAAACACGACTTGTTCCCTTCAGCACAAGTCATAAAGGCAACAAACAGACTTCCCGAGGAGGAGGAGGACATTTCAAGCTAACTTCTGTGAATGCAGGAGTGCTACGAACCTCAGAACACTGCCTCACTTGTCAAATTACCAGCAGAGGCAGTAGGAGGTTGGAGGAGCTAGTTCAAGGTGAGAGGCCGGACCAGCAAACCGGAGTTGAAACCCACAACCACACTTCCTGAAACAATGACTTAGGCTCTGAATCAGGTCAAGTATTTGAACTTTCTGACTCGAAACCGCAGCGGTCGGTCAGAAGGAGGAAGCGCTCTCCTCCAGCAGCACCACTTGGTATTGCAGGATTGCGGGAGCCACCGCTCCTAGGTTTGCGCAGCCTTTACCAGATTTGCGATCGCGGCTCCGACACTTTACCGGGCTTTGCCCCGACAAGTTGCAGACGCCTTTGCGATGCCCACCGCTGGGCAGTCTGGTGTTGGTGTAGGAGCAGAAAAAGAACCCCTGCGCCTCTTCCACTCCCCCTCGGGTCCGAGAATGGAGGGGACAGACACCGGACAAAGCTACCGGCGCACCCCACTCACCCCTTAGCAGGGTGTCTTACCCGTACAGGAATGCAGGGGCTTGGGTCGCACGACCAGCGACGGGCACACAGAGTAGAGGGAAAGTTTCTCAAAGTAATCGCAGGTCTCCTTGGACAGGATCTCGTCGATCATGAAAGTCTTGTAGCGCCGCCTGGCTGCTTTGAGCTGGCCGGGCGAGCTTAGCCTCAGTTCGGCGTGGCAGTGCATGGTGAGCTGGGACGAGCAGGCGCCCGCCGACCTGAGCGGGACTTCGAGGGCCCGGCCGGCGGGGACCGCGGGGGTGGCACGGGGCGGGGGTGACAGCCCCGCTCGTCCACAGCCAGGGAGACGGCCGGGCCCAGGAGGCGCGCAGAGGGGAGCGGGCACGGGCGCGCCTGCTGCGCGTCTACACCCACCCGCAGATCAGCATCTTTGGCGAGCCTTTTTGGGACAACGCAGCTGTCAATCAGCAAGCACTTCCCGCAGGGCCAGGTGCGGAGTGCCAGGCGAGGGGTGTCGGCGCCCACCCCCACCCCTGCCAAACGTGGGACCAGGGCGCTGACCTGCGCTCCTAGTGCCCGCAGCTTTCGTCTCCTCCTCCCCCTTCTTGGTGTCTAGAACTGCTCTGCCTGGTTCTCTATTTTAAGACACTTGGTTTGGCTCTCCTCCCCCTCTTCCCTCCCCCCCTACGAACTCCAGGTGTGTGCTCAGGGTGCGCGCGCAAGTGTGCGCGCAGAGCGGGCAGCTCTCTGCCAGCGCTCGCAGACAAGGCCTCCGCCGGCTGCTTTTCCAGAGGGTGTCTCTTAGGCACGCCTTAGGGACAGTCCTGCACTCACAGGCCGGGCTGGGCTACAGACGCTTGTGATCGGAGGGAGGGTACTTCTAGGTACAGCCAGAAAGTAGAGTCGGGCCACAACGCCATCTCCCCCAACCCCGGGACAAATGAGTTTCCTTCTCCGCCTGGACCGGTTCCTGAAGCCCGCAGCTTCGCCTCCCTCCACTTGTATCCCCGAAATCTGCCGCGAACTCGCGCGCTAAGAACGTGGAGCTTTTGCGCCAAAGGGGTAAACTTGAGCAGTGAATGACTGTGGCTCAATCCATTAAGCCAATAACAAGCTGGGGGAAAAAAGTACTAAAAGCATTCGTTCTTTTTTATGTTGAAGCCTTCCTTGTAAAATATTTTGCCTCGCCAGAAACGATCGGCACAACGCAATTCTAGAGTACCGCAGTGCCCGCCGGCTTCCAAGCAATCAGACTAATCCGACTTCCAGAGCGCTGTCCTCCCGGCCCTGCGGCTTTTCGTTCTCTAGTTAAGGGCTCCGTAGGGTTGATAGTTACGAAGGCATGCTTTTAGGGGGTGGTTTCCCTTTTCTCATTCTGTCCCAAGTCGTATCTGTCAGATCTTTTGTTTTCAGTGGACACTTGCTGGGTCGCGGACTCCCCAACCGAGCCTCCAGCCCTATACGCGTCGTACTGCCTGCGCCGCGCACTGCTGGCGCCAGGAACCGTTGCATTCGCGCCGAGTTCCACAATTTTGTCTCGAATTGGTGCGTGGGTCTGGAAAGAAAATGCATATTAGGGAACAGGAACACAGAATTATAGACACTGACAGCCGAGGAGATTGCTTGCCGCTCGCAGTCTGGAAGTGGCTCTGCGGAGCTGCTGACCCGGGACCTGTGCAGCTGAAGAAGCAAGTCGACGCGTGCCCTTGGGCTAGCGGTTAAAGTCAGCAGAAGGAAGACACTTGGAGAAATGGTAATCAGGGGCTTATAGGGGATAGGTACTAATAGATCGAGGCATGATGTAGGTAGCGTTAGGCATGGCCCTCAATCCACAGTTGGAGACCTTCCCATGTGTCAGAAAATGCCTCCCTCTCCTCTTCCTTTAGGAATGTTTTATACTCCAAGCACAGGTGGGTCAGAGGTCCGCGACACTGTCGCCAGGTGCCCCAGCCACAGCACGCATCTAGCTAGAGGGGCGCAGGGTTGCCCCTTGGCGCCCAAGCCCGTCCCCCGGATTTGTCCCTGCCCCGCGGCCTGTTGACTGCCAGGGCTCATTACCCCCAGCCTCTCCCAACTCAGCCCTCGCGCAGCCACCCAGCGCCACGACCGAAGGGCCATATTCGAAACGAGTCGGGCGCCAGAGCTGGATCCGAAGGACACAGAGTTGGCTCAGTGAACAATCCTGGCGGCCTGCGAGCTGTTATTGCCCCCAGGAAAGTGCAGGGCTGTGGCCACCTCAAAGAAACTGAGTATTCCTCAGGATCTGAGAGCCTGGCTGAGGGAACTCGGAGGCTTGCTGGGGCTTGGGAGTCCGGCACCTGAGTGACAGGAAGCAACCTGATGCCTGGCTGCCTGACCCAGCGGGCTGAGCCGACGCCTTTCAGCTTTTTTAGGCCCGGGAGTGCGCGCGTGGGAGGCGCCCTGGGTCCTGAACAGACCCCGTCTTGCACTGCCCTTCTGGGCCTCAAACTTCGCTCTTCCCTCGGGCACTTCTCTTTTCTCCCACCTCCACTAACTCTCTCCTCCCTCATTTCTCTTTCTCCTCATTGTTTCCCCAATTTTGGCCTCCTCTCCTTTATCGAATTTCCTAGTTCTCTTTCCTTCCTACTGTTTTTCTCCCTAAAGCCCATCCTTTGTCTTCCCTCCCTGTCTTCATCCCCACTTCCTTCCCACTGTCCTAAGTTGAAAGTCTGCATCTCTTCCCTGCCACGTGAAGGCTGCAGGCCACTCACGGTGAATGCAAGACCCTGGACCAAGAGCAGAGCCCAGCCTGGACAGCAAGGACAGAGGGGGAACCACCTCAACTTGCCTCTGCTCTTCGCGCCTTGAAATCCCCAGCCTTCTCACGCCTTCGTGCTCCGACTCAACCTCAGTCTCTTCCTGAGATCTAATCTAAAATACTTGGTGTTCTAATAACTCAGGAGATCAAACATGCCTGTCAGCTCATTGCATTTCCCACTTTCTCTATTTTACACAGGGAAGAAATCTTGGAGAGGGGGAGTGCCTGCGGGTGCACAGACCCGAAGTTGGTGAGAGAGGCTGCAGATCTGCCAGTCAGGAGCCTCAGACCTCTGCTGCTTCTGACCCACGCTGAACTAGGTTTCTCCTTTGTAAAGGGGTTGTCATCCTCTCTACTTCTCATTATGGCATAATCCATGCCTTTATGCAAGTAGGTTCCTTGTCATTGAAATGCCCTCCACAGCCCATTCCCTCCCTCCTTCATGGCCCAAAACCCCAGTTTGAGATCCATCTTCAGCATCACCTCCTCCAAGAAAGTGTTCCCACACCCTAAGGCTGTCCTTTGTGGTTTCTATCTCTATCCTAGCATTTCCTTTATTGTATTGTCCTTTGAACATTTATTTCACCCATGGACATCGAATTCTGGTAAGCCAATGCCCAGTACAGGATTATTCATCTTGTACCACAATACCCATATAGCACCTGGCACATGGTCAGTTCTCAGTAAATGTGTCATGAATAAATGCATGAAAGCTGGGGAAAGGAAATTATATAATGTATTTGATTGGACATCAAAGCTTAATTAGTTGTACTAAATTTGTCTTTCTGTTTAAATGAGTCTCTTCTCTTTCCTTGATAATTTTGGGTTTTCAGCTATGGCGCCTAGCCCATTTCCCTTTCTGTTCTGATCTCCCTCTTTTCACTCCCTCTCCGTGGCTCTCAGATTCTGAAGCACTTCTGTGAGAGGAAGCACACCCCAGCTGTCAATCATAACGTGGAACTTGGGTCAGAAGAGCCAGGGGTTTTGTTTCCAACATTAATGAAGTGGCTGGAACAGCAAACATCTGCCAAAGGGGCTCAAACTTTTTCCAGCTGCTGGAGACCCACAGACACTTCCCAGCCTCCTGTGACTGTACCCAAGCAGTGTCTGGCCCTCACGCACAGAGGAACACACACTGAGAGGAGCAGTCTGAACTGAAACACACTTGGGCAGGCCTGGAAGGGGAAAAATATGCACAGCCTCCAGGAGATAAACCCCCACCCCTCAGTCTAGCTCCTGATTCCTGAGGCCAGAGCCCCACCAAATATAAGGGGACAGGATACCTTTGCAGAGTTGGGGCTGGAGGCTCTGACAATCAAAATCCAAAGAATGCCTCGTTCCCATTTTGTCACATACCCAATATCTCTACTCATCTAGAATTTATATTTTTTAAAGAATTTCTGTCAGTACATTTTCAGTACATAATGATGACATTTATCCTGCAGAACTGGTACCGGTACATAAGAGGTCTTAATTCTATTTGCTCTCCTTAACCTACTCCCTCTCCTCCTCTTCTATATGTGGGCCCCCTTCCCATTTGCAAAAGCTCTAACTCTATGCTTCCTCTTATCTATCTTTCTCTCACTCTATGAATCATTTATACTTTGGGTTTCATTTAAGTGAAACAAACCTTGAAGTTTAATAAAATAAAATGGAGTTTTAAAATCCTAGGGTGACTCTTAGTTTGTGCCTAGTATCTAACTCTGCTTTAATTATCTTTGCATAATCTTGAGCTGTGTGTTGATGTAAATACTCAGAAACAGCCAGGAACTAATTCATCTCCCAACCACCTTTTCTTTAAATGAGGCAGAGCAAGCACTTCTTGCAGTCTAGTCAAGTGTATTTAATAACTTGCATTTCAGCTGCTAAGTTTTGAAATAGTTTCAGACATGTAAAAGCAAAATAGGGAAAGCTTTGTAAGTTAATATTCCCCTGGGCCCCAGGGCCATGCCAAAACTTCTTGCTGTCTGTGCAGCCCAGCACGGCAGCCACGAATAACAAGTTAAAGGAGGTATATGAGGAGGCCAACTTATTTTTAATGATGATATTAATTTACAAAAATTGCTCTAATATGCTGGAAGTCATATTTTTAAGAAAAGGCACAAATGTAATCCGCTTGACAAATGGGCTTGGAAAGAACTTCCTAAATCCTCTCTTTTCTCAAAAGCTCTACTTCAACTGAAAAAGAAAAATAGAAAATGATTGTATCTACAGAGCACTGAACATTTACATGATGAGGGAAAATTTCAGGAAATCATCCAGATGTTTCTAAATTTTGAAAAGCTTGACATACAGTTTCAGATTTAAGTATTATTTCTCTTTTTTAATGATGCTCTCTTGCCATCCTTCAGCCATGTTTCTATCCACGTCCCTCAATTATCCCAGTTGTTGTAGTCAGGTAACAAAAATTTTATCTCTACTTACTTTGTCATAATATCATAAAAGTAAATATGCACATACGCAGGCTCATTGGTTTCCCTTTACTAAAGAGAAAGCCGCTGGAGGACAGAAGCAGCAGCTTAAACCTACCAGAATAGGCTCCCGGCTGTCTGGGCAGGGGAAATGAACTTCTGAGGATGGCAACCTGGTCTCCAGTTCTGGCCTAGTCATTTAATAATTTCCCACTGTCTGGTTCTCAATCCGAATGTGTGAGTAAGGAGAACCAGCTCCAATTTGAAGGGCACCTCCACAAGACATTGTACACACACTAAATCATGAGGTGTCAGTCTCCCTGCCAGCTCCACTTTTCCAATAAAATAAAGAATTTGTTATTAAAACCACTACAAATTAGAAAGCACATAAGTCTACCTCTGCTATTTGCATGCATTTTGGGGTTGGATTTTCTCAGTATTCAAAACCTAGAAGCAACATAAAATTAAGAGTAGGAGGGCAGGAATAGCAAAGGTCTGTCATTTACTAAAAGAAATGGCTCTGACCACCCAGGGTCCCTAAGTGGCACTTAACATCTGGCCCTGGAACCACAGACTCCACACATCTGCAGGTGTCAATCAGTCAAACAACACTATGCAAGGCACTAGGTGATTTAGGGTTCTCATTTTATTTTTTGTCTGAAAAATAAAGCATGATCCTACACTCATCTTGATAACATCTCATTCAAAACATCTCATAAAATACCTTTACTCTCTCCTTGACCCCAAACAGCCCTCAGGAAGCTTCTTACTGGTTCTCTGGAGTCATTGCCAAAGTGGAATAGGAACAGCCCAATGGGGCAGGATTTCAGAGCACACAAGTGATGGGTCAGTTGTTAGCACTGGCTGTTACCAAGGACAAGGCCCCCGTGGCAGCCAGAACAGCGAAAGACTTGTGGAGCCACTCTGCCTTCTGCACACAGGAAGGAAAGCACAACACTGCAGAGAGCTGTGGATGGTTAAGGAAATATACTGGCATGATTGTTCCTATGCTAATACAAAATAATATTTACAGGGACACTGAGTGTAATATGCCAGTCAGACAGTGTAGTGGTCTCTGTGCTCCAGGTCCTTAAGAAAGAGGAAATTTGTACAAACTCCTAGATACAGATGCTAGTCACCTACTTAGGTCCAAGTGTAGTGTGTATGTGTGTGTGTGTGTGTGTGTGTGTGTGTGTGTGTGCGCGCACATGCGTGCACACACACGCACCCACAGATATGTTTATGTTTTCTTTTTTATTAAAGAAGAGAGGAAAAAGAGGTTGGCAAATGAAAGAGATTTGAAAATTTTCTTTATTAAGCAAACTCAAGAAGAATCCCCAAACTTACATGAGGAAAAATGCAATCAGAGGAAGCTGCCAGGACAAAGCTTCCCACTTGTGCGGCTCTCTCCGCTCTCACCCCACTTAAGGGTCAGGCAGGCAAAGAGACACTCCGTTTCCTTTTCTAAGGGAAGCACACCGTTCCCTTTCTAAGAAATAGTCTACAACTTGACATATTTCTTATAGTCATAGGCTTTTAAGAAAAAGTTGCCATTTATGAGCCGTTTATAAGGAACATTTTCATCACAAATAGAGATCACACAGGGCTGGGGAGATGGCTCAGCGGAATAAGCACTTCCCTGGCAAGTGCAAGGGCCTGGGTTCAATCTCTGGTTCAGCCAAAAAAAAAAAAAGAGAGAGACAAATAGAGATCACAACACAGCCAGTGTACTCAAAGCAAAAATAGAGGATCAAAAAATATATGAAAAATTATGATATTAAATATTCATTTTTATATGCAAAATAATTTAGCAAAATGCTAAAGTAGTCTTTTCTGGGCAATCTGAGTCAAATGAATGTTTGCTTAAGTTTTTTCAATCTTAAGACTTTGCTTGAGGGGCTGGGGAGACAGCTCAGTGGAATAAGCACTTGCCTGGCAAATGCAAGGTCCTGAGTTCAATCCTCAGTACTGCCAAAAAAAAAAAAAAAAAAGATTTTGCTTTTGCAGATAAGTAATTTGTATCACTCTGAAAAGACAGCTTCCAGCACAATTTTTATATACCTTAATGGTAGAGCTTTTCCCTCCTTACTTCTATAAGTTATAGAAATCCTCACATCTGATCAGGCTGTCTGACCAAAGCAAGTGAACTAGATGCTGCCAGTATCTGTGCATTTCAGTTACATAAGCAGCCCGCCTTCTTCAAATGAAATTTGAAGTCGTCATACAGCAGAGAAGCCCAGTTCCATTGCCAGTCCACATCCTGATACGTTTACTTAAGTCAATTATTGAATCTTAGCCGGACATGGTGGCGCATGCCTGTAATCCCAGCACTCGGGAGGCTGAGGCAGGAGGATTGTTGTGAGTTCGAGACCAGCCTGAGCTACAAAGTGAGTTTAAGGCCAGCCTGAACTGCATAGTGAGACCCTGTCTCAAAAAGACAAAAAAATAAAAAATAAAATAAAATTATTGAATCTTTTAGATTGTGTCTGCAGAACCTGCCAAAACATCTGGCCATTTCAATCAGTTCAATAAAAGATTCTGCCAAGTCAGGGGGAAAATTAGTCAAATTACTCATTTGGATGGGCTGTTTTCTTCGGCAAAGGCTGTAAGTGGATATAGCTCCAAAGGTTTTGGTTTTCTTTTCTGAAACCAGAATATAGACTGTAATTCCTAAAAGAGGCTGTGATTTTTTTTATTTGCTAATGTTTTGGGAGGTGTTCTGACAGATCTGCCATCCAAAATGTAATGGCTATGAAGACGACGTATCCAGGCTTCTGAGACAGTTCTGTTCTCAGTTGAATTCTGTGTTTTGAAGGTTGGAACCAAGCCAGAAGCAAACACAGGACTAGTGTTTGCTAAGTATTGAAAAATAAAAGTAGCAGTACAAGAACTCATAGGATAATAATTACTCTTCCTGAAACCCATTGGTATTCCTGTGCAAGTATGTCCTTGCTTTAAGAATTTTTGACACATGACTTTAATTTAAAAAAATAGCTTTTCATCAGAACCTCTGTGAACAAACTGGTGTTCTATAAAATCAAGCTAATATTGTATAGTCTTTTGATTTCTTCATGACATCTTACATGGTCTCTTCTATATATATATATATATATATATATATATATATATATATATATATATATATCTAGAATTTCAAATGTTAGTCATAGCCCCAAGGAGAAACAAATGCTCAGAGAAACCATTGGAGAGAGAGATACAGGAACCCAACATTCTGATTGTGTTATCTGCTTTTCCTTTTCATATTTATATACTCACTCATAGACTAAAAATCCTCTGATCTAAAACACTATAAAATGATTTGGTTCAGAAATCTGGATTAGAATATAAGATCTCCCTTGAATAAACTCATTTTTTAGAAAAACATTAGAAGAAAACATTTCCATGTTCACTTAGGGCTACCACAAGTACAGGTAACCTACCCATGTCTAATTTATTATGACTTTTGTTCTCTATGCATAGTTTTGAAATTATAAAAAAAACTGCAGATAATTAGAAACAATTCCTGTCACAACCAAATGATATAAACTTTATGCAAAGGGCTGCAGTGACTCACCTTCCAGAGTATATGATCTCTGTGACTAAAGTCTCTGTATAGTTTGTTAAATGTCTACAGCTTGATTGCTTTACTGTTAATGAGTTACAATAAGTCTGTCAGCTTTTGAAGAGACATAAGTCTTTGTTTCAAAGACAAAGGAATTAAAAGAACTCAGTTTTAAAAATGAGAGCAAGATAATTTTTTTTAAAAAGAAGAAAAAGTTGTATTTAGAATCTCAAGTAGAATATTGCTTTATTTTATTTATTTATTTATTTATTTTTGTACTGGGAATTGAACTCAGGACTTTGCGTTTGCCAGTCAGGCACTTATGCCACTGAGCTCCCTCCCCAGCGCTTTATTTTTAAAAAGAGTAATTTTAATGGTAGTTCAACAAGGCTAAATCATAAAATCTGACAAGAAGGATTTAGTTTTGACAAAGGCATATTGGAAATTGATAAGATCAAGAGTTTTTGATCAGTTAGGAAAAAAATCTTCTAGACAAAAAATACAATGAATGAGGGTGCTCACAATGACCATGGAGGTTAGATCATAGTTAACTTCTCATGGACAGAACTTAAGTTTGTTTCCCCTCTTCAAGGGCTAATTAGCACAGCGGTGTTATTGTTCTTGTTTTAGTTTTGGTTTTTTGTTTTGTTTCAGTGCCAGGCATTGGACCCAACACTTCACTCACGCTGAGCACATGTGGTACCACCCCCAGCTCCTTTCCAGAGTTTATATTCTCTTTAAGTAGCATGATTTTAGGAAAACAATGTTTGCTGCCAGTAGCTTGGAGAACAAAAGGAAGCAGAATGTGACAAAGAATGTTACATAGGAAAGCGCCACTGAGTTAACGTGGCAATCAGTTCCTGAAAACCTAACATTTTTAACATGCATAAAAAAGTGTCTGACCTTGAATTCAAACACTAGGACACACCTACCCATATATACATGCAAACTAAAAAAGGTAAGTTCATTACTCTCCTGATGGCAAACTAAGAAGTCATTTGCTAGGCGGTATTTTGGAGCACACAAAAACCCACATTAAAGAGCCTAAGCCAATCACATGCTGTTTGTGGGAACTGTAACCTGGTTTGACATTTCTGGAGGGTGACTTGGCACTATGTCTCAAACTTAGAATCAATCCAGCAACCCTGATCTAGGAATTGAAACCAAAGGTGTGGTTCTCAAATGTGATGATGCACATAACCACCTAGGAGAACTTTTTTAAAAGCTGCCAACTGTTAGATTTCTTCCCCCAGAAATTTGTATGTGTGAGACTTAACATTTTTAAACAAGCAGTCCTCCTGATTTTGCTACTGATTAACAATCAGGTTGCCAAAGAGATCATATTAAATGAAGGAAAAACTAAGCAGAAAGAAATGCTAGTCTTAAGTTTCCTAAAATTACTGGAAATTGGAAATTATTATTTCTAAACCTCAGTTTCCTTGTTTTTACAATGAAAGGATATATCTCTGGTAATGTATCTGTACAATTAAATAAGATATACATATATAGCTATGTGTGTGTGTGTGTGTATATACATATATATATATATGTTAATTTATGCATGAACAAAAAAGTATCTAAGCAACAGAATCTATAATACCAGTTTTTGAAACACTGTTGATGTATGTATGTGTGTGGAACAGTAATGTCCCAAATCATATTCAAGTACTATTAATAGTGATGAAAGCTTGACAGTGAAATTGTTGAAGGATTTATCTATCCTCTCTGAAGCTTTGACTATTGTTGCAATAGTTTTACAATAGATTCTTTTCCTTTAAAAAAGCTACAATATTTAAGTTTGAAAGCTATTTAAATCCAAAACTTTACTGTACACTTTACTTTGACAATAGCTGCACTTCCATAATAGATTCCCAAAAGCCTTCTTTTGCAAGTGTGAATTCACATGACCTGAAGCAGTCCTGAGTGTGAAGAAGGACGGTATGGATGAAGAAATCAGACGCTGGCTCCTTGAGGTGCCCTGCACACAGCCACGCACTCAGAGCCAAATGCCAAGTCCAAATCTTGGGAGTCCAAGTTCAGTGTATCCTCTCGTGAGCAGTGTTTCCTCACTAAGCCCAGTTATACTGTTTAAAATAAATGGAATGCCAGCTTTGTGAGTTTCTATTTTTCACTTACTGACCTCATTTGTATTTTTTAATGCTAAGAGCTTAATCACATTGAAATAAATGAGACATTAGGAAGTTTGATATGTAACAGTGAACAGAAAAGTCAGGAAACAGCAACGTCAAGTTTCTGACAGAGCCCTGAAGCATCTGCTGTGCACAAAGCTTTGGTTAGAGGTCATCTTAAGTACCGGCAGCCCCATCCTCTGTTAGAAGACGTTCCACGTGCAAGGAAACGAGATACTAATGATGTAGAATGCAGACTCTTAGCTGGATTGCTCCTGGTTCTCTACAGTTTTCACATGCTAGCGACCAAGCCCGAGTGTGCCTGGGCCTCGACAGGAAGGTTTCTCTTGGGACCGGTGTCCAGCCAGATCCGTGAGGGGAGCAAGATCTCAGCGTCGCTGCGTGGCGGTTACCGCCCTCTACCGGTGAAAAAAGGAGGTGAGGCGTCTTGTGGAGCTACATCGCCCTCTATTGGCGAGAGGAAGCTGCAGACCCGCTGTAAAGGCGCGCAGCATCAGCGCTGCTCACTGTAGCGGAATGACAGCTCCATGCAAAGGCACTCGCGAGGCCCCCGGACCTCCGCACTGCGGAGCGAGATGTGGCAGAAAGGTTCTTCGCTGATCCTAAATTCGCTTTATTGTATTACTTCCCACCATCAAAGATTTGAACTCTTATCTCAAACAACTTTATAGAACTTAACTCTATACCTATTTAATAAGGGCAACGCACGAAAGACACAGAAGCAGCAGGTAGTAAATGAAGCGTGTTCACAACACGCAGCTCAGAGGGCAGAACTGTGTCCTGAGTCACAACAGGAAAGGGTAATTGAACTCAGACCTTTGAGCTTGCCAGGGAAGCACTTATTCCACTGAGCCAGCTCCCCGGTCCCACATGCACAGAATTTTAATTAACTCCACTCTGTCTGCTCTAGACCATGATTTTTTGTTTGTTTGTTTGTTTTATTTATTTTACTGAAGAACAAATAGCAATGAGACAGTATCAAGACAAATTAACAGGACAGATTCGATAAATTAATACATTGCAAACTGTTTTCGTAATGTTTTGGTATTGTAAAAGGTGCATACATGATATTATATATACATACATTATTACAGCAGATGTCTCTAATCAGTGAATTAAGAGAGTGTAGCTGTTTATTTATCTTATTTTTTATACCTGAATTATGTCACAGATTCAATAATTAATACTTTCTCCTTGTTATTTTCCTAGTAGTTGTCCATAATACTAGAAGCCAACATAATATCTTGTCCGACCACTATTAGTCCAAATCTTGCTTCTCACAGAATTATGCAGAAGCACAGCATGTTTATCCTAACTGTACTGTTTATACACACACATCATGATTCTCCCTTTGTATACCCCTTTTTTTGTCTAGACCTGTCAAAGATGGGCACTCCATCATCATTAAACCAATTTAGGTGCCTGAACTCGGTGACACAATCCAACACAGTCCAGCATTCCACAATAATAGTGAGTTATCTAGAGTTGTTGACTATAGCCATTTACAGCTCAACTTATTATTATGCCCCCCCCCATTATGTTTGTTTTTTCTTGTTGGTTGTTTTGTTTTGTTTTGTTTTGTATTTAGGATGGGGTGTACAGGGACTCA
Source organism: Ctenomys sociabilis (assembly GCA_004027165.1). Classification (NCBI taxonomy): domain Eukaryota; kingdom Metazoa; phylum Chordata; class Mammalia; order Rodentia; family Ctenomyidae; genus Ctenomys; species Ctenomys sociabilis. The sequence goes on from PVKA01010836.1 coordinate 52,064, forward strand.
CTGTGTGGATCGGACTTGTAGTGGTCCTCCTATTTACAGCCTCCCAAGCACTGGGATTACATGCGTACCACCACGCCCAGTCTTAATAATCATCTCAGCGTGCCCCAGGAGCGGGGCCGGCACTGTAGGTAGACCATGTTTTAACATATCCAGCATTCGCGTATTGGGAGCACTTACACTACTCTGAATTTATAGATAAAAGCACCTGGTCCCCTTTAACTTAGGTTGTAAATGCTCTTGGAAAAGGAAACAGAGGGTCAAGCTGATAAAGGAAACTATAGAGGTAAAATGTTAATAACATGATGAACATTAAAAAAAGAGAAATAGGAGCCAGGGAGATGGCTCAGTAGAATAAGCGCTTGCCTGGCAAGTGCATGAGCCTGAGTTCAATCCCTGGTTCCATCAAAAAATCAAAAAAGCCAGACGTGGTGGTGTATGCCTGGAATCCCATCACTTGGGAGGCTGAGGCAGGAGGATTGTTATGAGTTCAAGACCAGCTTGAGCTACAAAGTGAGCTTAAGGCCATCATGAACTGCATAGTGAGACCCTGTCTCAAAAAGACATTTAAAAGAGAGAGAGAGAGAGAGAGAGAGAGAGAGAGAAGTAGACAAAAAGAACTCATTTTTTTCTCAGCATAAAAAAAAAACCTGAACCTATAAATTATGAAGTCAATGGAAAGGCCTTAGATATTTTCCCATAAAAGATTATTTCATGTAACAGACCAATCTTATTGGGTATGAGAGTCAAGTTTGCGTATAGCACACATTCTTTTCCTCTACAAAAGATTTTGAAACAAACTCCATTTCAGGTGATTGGCCAAAACCATAAAATACTGCAGAACTTTTTTTTTTTTTTTTTTTTTTTCCGGAAGTGGGTATTGAACTCAGGCCCCTGCAGTTGGCAGGGAAGTGCTTATTCTACTGAGCCATCTCTCCAGCCTTAAAGAACTTTAGAGAATTGTTAAGAAGTTGGCTCAGAGGCCACATTCCAAACAATTGCTTAGTCAATCAGACAACTGTGTTTGAGAACAGAACATTGTTATAGTTCTGAGATTTAATACCATGTTCAGAATGACAGCAACTTTTTCTTTTGCATTGTGTTGTGTTGTTCTAATTATGCCATAATAATAATTATGTTATAATTCTGTGCTGGTGATGAATTTCTACAAGTTGAATATAAAGATAATTTATCCAAATATTTAGGGAGCATCTACTTTGTCTCAGGAACTATGCTAGCTCAAGGATATATGTTGTTAAAATGTATATACTCCCTTTCCAGAGAGTAGCACAGAGTGGAGATGAGGAAGTTAACCCACAAAGCTCCCAGAGATGATATCTGGGGTCTCCACAGGGATGAAGAAAGGTTTCAGCTCTGAGGCTTTTCACAGAGAGCAAACAGGTCAAGCAATGGCTGTAACTCATCCACATGGCTGATACTGACAAAGGATCTACAAACTGGGGTACAGGGTTTCAGATAAATCCTGAGGGAATTTGACTGACCTTATCAGATACAAAAGCTACATTTCTTGTTAAGTAGGTCTTTCTTTATCTTGGTCTTAATCATCCAGCAGAAAAGTACAAAAATGAGGTATAAATGGTAAAGCCAAATTAATATGCTGAGCTGTAAAAGGTTCAAGTCAACAACTTCCGACATTGTCAGTCCTATGGATAACCCACTACTATTGTGGACTACTGGACTATATTGGAATATTTTGCTGAATTCAGGCACCTACAATATTTAAATGACAATGGAATACCCTTCTCTAACAAAAGTAAACAAAAAAAGAGGATACAAATGAATGGCCATTTTGTATCTGTATATTAAAAATATTTGTTCTAATAGTGTTTGTGGACAGGATCATCATGTCTGCATGTTGTACAATGAATAACCACTAAGACAACAATATGCAATGCATTAATTATTGAAACTGTCCTACTAACCGCTTTTGTTTTTTGTTTTTGTTTTTGTTTTTTTGGCGGAATGGGGAATTGAACGCAGGTCCTTGCATTTGCCAGGGAAGGGCTTATTCCACTGAGCCATCTCCCCAATCCCAGTACCAACTGGTTTTGAAACTGTCTGATTGCTATTTGTTTCTCAGTAAAATTATTTTAAAAAAGAAAGGTTTCAGGAAGAACTGCCATCTAAGCTGAGATCTACAGAGAGACGAAAGAAATAAGAAGCCTATGTAAGAACTCTAGGCAGCAAAGGAAACACCCAAAGCCTAGAAGTTAGTGGTGCCCTGGATGTGCAGTTAAATGTGGCTGAAGCAGAGCTCAGAAAGAAGAACATCAAGAGAGACAGAAGAAGAGAAGCCAGGTGATGAATCATCTTTGAAACTATGTCACTGATTTATATTTGATCCTGAAAAAAATGACAAACACCATAGGATTTATGACAGAAGAGTGACATAATTAGACATTTGCTTCTGAAAGCCCAGGCGATGTGCTGGTCAGGTGTAGGATAGAGGAGAACAGAACAGAGACAGAGGACCCAAGGAGAAGCTCCTGGTCCATTTACGTGGGTAACAGTGGTTTTGTAAAGTAACAGAGATTATGAGAGAGGAGAGGGAGGGGATTTGAGGAAAACTGAATCCGTGAGACTCAAAAGATTATTCTGATGTGGAAAAAGTCAAGAATGACCCCCACAATTATTTCATAACTAAAGCAACCCAACTTAAAAATGTAGCAAAGGACCTAAACAAACTTTTCTCAAAAGAAGTTATATAAAGGCTTAGTGACCACAAGGAAAGGCTCTCACTATTGTTAGTTATTAGAAAAACCCAAATCAAAGCCACTGTGAAATGCTCCTGCATACCTACTAGGATAACTATAATGACAAGAAATAGAAAATGACTAGTGTTGGTGTTGATGTGGAGAAACTGAAAGCCTTATACATTGTTACTAAGAAAGTTAAATGGTACGACTGCTGAGGAAAATAGCTAGGCAATACTCCAGAAAAGCTAAGCATAAAATTACCATATTATGTAGCAATTCAGCTCCTAGGTATGTACCCAAAGTAATTCACAACATAAACTCCAACAGATATTCTTATACAAATTTTCAGAGCAGCATTATTTACAGTGGTCAAGAAGCAGAAACAACACAAAAATCCATCCACACAAAGTTAGAAAAGTAAAAGGTATTGTATATGCATAGTAGAATATTATTTAGCTATACAAAAATGAAGTTCTAAAATATTCTGCACATGGATGTATCTTTTAAATATTATAAATGAAATTAGCCAGATCCCAATGACAAATACTGTCTAGTATACCAAGTAGCTGGAATAGTTCATAGAAACATTCATAGAAACAGAAAATAAAATCACAGTTGACAGGAGCCTGGGGAGAGGGGAAAGGGAAGTGCCCTTTCAGTGGTTACAGAGCTCCTATTGGATGAATAAAATTTTTGAAAATAGTATTGCTGATTGTACCACACTGTTTTTAAGTGGCTTTTTCTCTTAGATTATTTGTGTATTTATTATTCTTTTAACAAATTCCTTAGTAAGTAAGTAGTACATTAAGACCATAAATCATCTCATCTCACAGGATTTATATTATTCAATTATTTAGAAAATTATTTTCTGTTGTATCTAATGAGACTGAGGCTAAAACTAACTTTTCCCCTCTATTATGTTTTAAATTTTTTGTTGGGACAGATTTTGGGGATTGGACTTGGATAGGGCTCAATGTATTTACATTTTATCAAACAGATTCTTGGAGAAAACACTGATGGCATATAATTTTACAATATATACATCCCATTATTTAAACTGACAAGTAAAATTAAATTAAACTAGAATTTTAATATACCACAGTGACCAGCAAGTTGCAAATATAATGTAGTAAACAAAAGTTTTAACCATCCTCTTATCAAGTGCTGATAAGTATCTTCAGTCTTCACTGTCTGAGCAAATCAGTTTTAGTTTCTTCATGGTCTTCCACCTGTCTTTTATTTTTTATTTTTTTATTTTTGTCTTTTTGAGACAGGGTCTCACTATGCAGTTCAAGCTGGCCTTAAGCTCACTTTGTAGCTCAGGCCTCAGCCTCCCGAGTGCTGGGATAGCAGGCATGCACCACCATGCCTGGCTCCACCTGTCTTTTAACATAACACTTGTTTGGGGCCCAAGAAGTAGCTCAGTAGATTAAGTGCTTGCCTTGCAAGTGGTACCAGTTCAATCCCTGGTACCACAAAAAAAAAAAAAAAAATAAGGAAAAGAAAATAACATAACACTTGTTTAGTTGTTGAATTTATAACATAACAGGATTTTAGTCCAATTCCCTTCTCTGTATTTCCTCACATCTGACTTCAAGCTCTTATCTTCTTCCCAAAGCCATGGCTGTTTTTTCCTAACCTGCTATTTTTCATGAGTTCTGGGGTGATTTGTTGAAACCGGTCTATTAGTATATCTTCTGTTTTCCTTTCTTCCACTTTGAAGGATCTCTTTATTGAGATCTTGCTCACTGCTTCTTTGTTCCAACTTGGATAAGAAGATATTCTTGTGAGACCTTTTTCCTTTAATCAAAGCAGATTCTGTTTCTGCTTCATCATCACCATTAGGTTTATCTTGAGAAGTTATTACTTCAGTTTTCTCGCTTTCTATTACTTTTACTGATGCCTTCATTAGAAAAGCTGATGATTTTTCACTTAGCAGGCAATTCACATAACTTCTAACTTTCTCCATCATGTGATTATAACTGAAGTGTTGAAAAAAGGAGTGATATGGATCTTTCTGAATGATTATCATAAGCAATTTCCTCTCCAATGTCATAAAACAATATGGATCACCAAATATTCTTTCAAAAACTTCTTTTATTTCCATAATTTTATTGAAGAACAAGTAGCAATGAGACAGTTTCAAATCAAATTAGTAGGATGGATTCAATAATTAATGCATTGCATATTGTTTTCTTAGTGGTTATTTGTTGTACAAGGTGCAGACATGATATTCTATTCGCAAGCACTATTAGAACAGATCCCTCTATTCGCTGAATTAAGAGAATGTAGCTGTATACCTATCTTTTTTTAAAGTTGATTTATAGTACAGCTTCAACAATTAATACTTTTTACATTGTTATCTTCCTAGTGGTTATCCATAGTACAAGAAGCAGACAGGATATCCTGTCCAAACACTATTAGTGCAATTTTTCTTCTCATAGAATTATGTGAAAGTAGCTGCATATTTATCCTAACTGTCCTGTATATACAAATACAAGAGCCGGGTGTGGTGGCACATGCCTGTAATCCCAGCACTAGGGAGGCTGAGGCAGGAGGATTGTTGTGAGTTCGAGACCAGCCTGAGCTACAAAGTGAGCTTAAAGCCAGCCTGAACTGCACAGTGAGACCCTGTCTCAAAAAAGACAAAAAAAAAAAAAAAAAATACAAAATGGTCCTTCCTTTCTATCCCCTCCTTTTTTTTTTTGTTTAGTCCTGTCAGAGATGGTTATTCTATTGGCATTCAACTATTATAGGTGCTTGAATTCAGCAAAACACTCCAACACAACCCAGCAGTCCACAATAGTAGTGGGTTATCCACAGAAGTTGTTGACTTGAGCCATTTACAGCTCAGCATATTATTATGGCTTTACTTTATGTAACTTGTTTTTACACTTTTCTGCTGGATGATTAAGACCAAGGTAAAACAAGACCTATATAACAAGAAATGTAACTTTTGTATTTGATAAGATCAGTCAAGTCCCCTTAGGTTTTATCTTGTAACCCTGTACTGCACTTTGTAGATCCTTTGTCAGTGTCAGCCATCTGCTTCCTTGAAACTGCCATGTTCCATAGAAACAGCTATAGCCTGAATTTTAATTAAATTCTGTACTTCTTCATGAAGTCCATCATGTTGTTTTTCAACTGAAGTCCAAATCATGAGGGCCTGATTACAAGGCTGTAATTTACTCATCACTTTCAAACTGCTTATCAAGAGATTTTCCTGCTGCTATTCATGTCAAAAACTGGCATATGTAAACAGTTCTCAACTGATCAGATATCAGACTAGAGAGTCCATGAATAATAGCTGTTTCTGGCCGGTCTTCACCTTTTCCATCAGCTCCGGCCCCGCGGTGTCAGTATCTTCCCTGTCGGCATGCCTGCTCAGGCTGGGAATCACCTACGCACCACCCTCCACCATGTTGAATCACTTCAAAGGAACTTTGAAGTGACCATTGACTAAAATGACAAATTTAATATTGCACATATTTTATCACAATTTTTAAAATTAATGTAATGGACCAAAAGGCACTGTATTGAATTGTACACCTTTGTATAGCACATAAATTATAATTTAATAAACCTGTTAAAACAAACCAAACAGCATCAATAAAAAAGCAGGAGAGTTAGGGGACAATTTAGTGGTTGAGCACTTACCTGGCATGCATGAAGCCCTAGGGTCCATCTCCAGCCCCTCAAAGAAAATGAAAACATCTAGATTTCTGACTTGGCAAATAGGCAGTCAAGGCTGTCATTCACTAAGATAGGAGGTGGAGGTATTATACAATTTGGGGAAAAAACAATGAATTCGACTTTGGATATGTTAAATTTGAGATGTTTGATATAAAACAAATGAAGCTATGTTATCTATAAAATGAGTATATCTGAAGTTTGGAAGAGAAATCTGAATTACATGTGTAATTGGAGGCCATCTGCATACATAGAGTAAAGGTACAAGAGACAGAAATGGGGAGATAGCTCTGCGATCTAACCACCTGCCTGGCAAGCGCAAGGACCCAAGTTCAATCCCCAAGTGCCAGAGGTCTTTCTGGCACTGAAACTAGGCCTGATGATACACACCTGTAATCCCAGTGCTTAGAAGGCTGAAAAAGGAGGATAACTTTGAGTCTGAACTGTGTAGTGAGACCCTGTGTGAAATAACTAACTAAGTAAACATTATTAAAAGAAAAGAAAGAAAAGAGACAGACAGGGCAACATGGGTTTTGAAATTTCAGCTTTTCAGAGGCTGAGGCAGGAAAATTATGAGGTTAAGGCCAAGGGAGGTAACACATCAGCAAGAGCCTGTCTCAAAGAGAAGCAGAGGAGGAGGAAGGAGGAGCAAAGGAGAGGAGAAAAGAAAAATTGGAGCAAAAAGGATAGTGAGAGCGATAATACCAAGCTTTACGGATATGTAAGGCATAGGCCAGCCAAGGTGTCCACCAGGAAACCTGAAGACCAGTATAGAAAAAAATTAGTGGAAGGGCACCTTGGAAGAAAAATTACTACACTGTTCAAAAATCCTACCACTATATATATTCATTACTTCTATATTTAAAGAAAAGATTCAAGGGGGCCAGGGAGATGGTTCAGTGGAGTAAGCACTTCCCTGGCAAGTGCAAGGGCCTGAGTTCAATCCCTGGTTCTGCCAAAAAAAAAAAAAAAAAGAAAGAAAAAAAAGAAAAGATTCAGAGAAGGTTTGAAAGAAAAAAATAGTTCCATTTTGCAATCTTTTTTTTTTTTCCAGTACTGTGGATTGGATCCAGAAACCTTGCATTGAGATACATCCCCAGCTCCCTTTTTAAAAAAAAGTTTTTGAGACAGGAGCTCACTAAGTTCCTAAGTTTCCCAAAATGCACTTAAAATTTCTGTCTTCCTGCCTCAGTCTCCAAGACTGTTGGAATTTCAGACATGTACCACCATACCCAGTTATTCTTGCCTTTTTCTGTCCTTATACCTCAAGTCCAAGTGCTTTCAAATTAGAAATCTTGGGCTTTGAACTTCCAGAAAAAAACTCCACCATATATACCAAGCAAATGTTATTAGTTTGCCTATCCAACAGAGAACAACAGAGAGAAAGGGAGAAGGGGGCAGTAGGAGAATTCAGCAAGGTAGCACAGCAGAAAGATTGGATGAGAGAGAAAAGTAGGCAATTCAAAGAAAGAAGGGGGAAATGTCTTTTAATTGGAAACTCCTAGTTTTTTGTCCATTGATGCTTAAAACTCAGAGAACATAGGACATGGTGTTGTTTAAAGTTTAAAATAAAGGGGCTGAGGAGATGGCTCAGTAGAATAAGTCCTTCTCTGGCAAGCACAAGGGCCTGAGTTCAATTCACAGTTATGCCAAAAATAAATCAATCAATAAATCAATAACAAAATCAACCTCAAAACATTTTTTTTTTTTTTTTTTGCTGAACCAAGGATTGAACTCAGGACCTTGCACTGAGCCATTTCCCTGGCCCCTAAATGTCAAAAAAAAAAAAAAAAAATTTTTTTAAAGGACGTGGGAGATGGCTCAGTAGAATAACTGCTTCCCTGGCAAACACAAGGGTCTGAATCCAATCAGATTCTGCCCCCAAAAAGTTAATTAATTAATTAAAATAAAATGCAGTTTAAAATAAGGTTTTTAAAACAAAAATGTGAAAGCAAGAGATATTGTGAATTACTGGTCAATAAATTTCCAAAAGTGATGAGAGACAAAACACCCCACATGCAATAAGCTAGTTAACTCAAGAGACAAGGATTTACTAGAAGAAAAAAAACCCAGCTAGAAACAACATAGCACATCTGGGCGTGTCTGTAGTCTCAGCATGAAAGAGGGTGAGGCACAAAGATCATTGCAAGTTCAAGACCAACCTGTGCTTCAATGTGAGCTCAAGGCCAGCCTGAACTTCACAGAGATTTTCTGCCTCAAAAAGACCAAACACTTAGTTCGATGAGAAGTTTTGAACTAAAAGTGTTTAGACAAGATATTATGTCTGCATCTTGTACTATGAATAACTACTAAGAAGACAACAATATGCAATGTATTAATTATTATAATGGTCCTACTAACCTGTATTGAAACTGTCTCATTGCTCCTTCTTTCTCCATAAAATTAATATAAACAGACAAAACAAACAGAAAATAAACAATATGGCAAAATCATAAAATTATAAATACTAAATATAAAGGGAAATGTTAAAAATAGCTAAATGAAAATACTGTTACTTTCAAAGGAACAATAACCTAACTTCCAAATAAGAAAAGACAAGACTAGAGCCCGCCCAGGCTGCCACATCATCGATCCAGAGTGCAGGCCCAGCATGGAACCCTTCAGCGGAACTCCATGTAAAGAGGCTAGAGGCAAGACCCACCCATCTGATTCAGGAGCAGAACATCTTGCCAGTGTGACACACAGGGTTCACCCGCAAGGCTGCAGCAGGAAGAAGTGGAGCACAGCAGCCAGACCCAAGCCACACCCACCTGGAGGAGTCTGAACTTCATAGATCTGGACCTGGTGCTAAGGTAATAACTGTATCTAAGCTCTACAACACAGGTCAAAAATCAGTGGTATACAAAATGACAAAGAGAAGGAACAAAAAGCAGTCTCAGGCCCCAAGTCCACCCAGTACAAATGCAGAAGACACTAGCATAGAGGAAATTGGAAATCACACACCTGAAATCTCTGAAAGAATAGCGTTGGAAGTAAAGAAACAACTGCAGAAAGGTATAGAGGAGATCAGATCAGAAATAATTTCTGAAGTAAAAAAATGTAGCAATAACTATAATCAAAGAAGTACTAAGTGCTTCTAAAGAATACACTGATAAAAAATAGAGCAGAATATAGAAATGATGGATCTCCTGAATAAGCAATATAGGAAAGAAATAGAATGTATGAAACAGATCCAAAGTGATATACAGGAAATTAAAACCTCAATCACAAGCTGGCAAATTCATTTGAGTGCAAAGTTAAAATAGACTTTCTGACCTTAAAGACACCATTGCAGCTAGTGAAAAAGTAAGCAAAGATCTCTTAAAAACAACTAGGATGCAGGAAAAAATAATTCAATACCTGCAAGACAATGTAAAGATGAACAAAGTGAGACCAATAGGCATCAATGAGAAGGAAGGAGTCTATACAAATGATATAAAAACAATATGGGCAGAAGTAATAGCAGAAAACTTCCCAAATATGGGGAAACAATCTGACATTCAGGAAACCGAAGCATATAGAGCTGCAAATAACATCAACCCAATTAAAGCCACTCCCAGACATATACTAATCAAGATCCCAGAAGTTGAGCACAGGAACAGTATACTAAAAGCTGCTAAAGAAAAGAAACTGATTACATTTAAAGGAAAACCTACCAGAATAATGGCAGATTTCTCTTCACAAACCATCAAGTCAAGAAGAGCATGGAACAAAGTACTTCAAGTCTTACAAAAAACAAATTCCAACCCAGACAGATAAACCCTGCAAAACTCTCTTTCAAGTATAATGGAGAAGTAAGACTTCCATGACAAAGAACGACTAAAGAATTTCATGATGACAAAGCCAAGCCTACACACATTACTAAATGATGTTCGAGAGAGGGAGCAAAATAATTACAACCTCATAAACAAGAATGGAAAGAACCCATCAAATAGGGCAAACAATCAAGCACAGGAGAATAAGAGTCTTTCAGTTATTGCTTTGTATACAGCAACAAAATATTTCCATCAGCACACTCTACAAATGGACTTCTCTTGCACCCTATGGGTCAAGATTCCATATGGTACTACAAGATGGATTTCAAGGAAATAGCTGTAGCTCAGTCCCATAAGTGACACTTGGCCACCAGTAAATGTTGTGGTCATTATCCATGTCCACAACACACTAGAATTTTGTGCTATATCCTATCCCCAAACTGTCAGAAGTGATGGTCATTTATTTGTCTTTCCAGCACTTATCTTATGTTTCATTCTTAGTACTTCTTTACTATCATGAAAACTTTTTTAGTTTAATTGTTTTGAAACATTTAATTTTAAATTAATTAGTATTTAATTTTCTGAATATTGTTTAATCTTAATTTTTGTTTTAATATTTATACTATATCTTTGAATTACAATTTATCTAAAAGACATCGTATAATATCTTCTCCTAGTATTAGAAACTAAAAAGTATGTTTCTATTTTTTGTTGACTTTATATTACTTCTTCCCTATACTTCATACACACATACACACACACATATAT